>PVKA01008348.1:0-73498 GCA_004027165.1 Ctenomys sociabilis
AAGAAGAAGAAAAGAAGAAGAAGAATAAGAGGAAGAAAAAGAAAATAAATGACCTCCATGACTTCAGGCATGGAAGGGAAAAAAGCTCTGACTATTACTGACAATTCACTCCAGGCCAGCCATGCCATTCTGAAATATTTTTTTTAACCTCAGTTAACTTTCACTGCCGCCTCAGTCAGGGACAGCCAGACAGCCACATTCTCATCTGGCGGCTCACAGCAGGGGTGTTACCTAAGATCCGTAGCTAGTAAGCGTCAGAGCCTGGGTCTAAGGTCCGATCTGATGCTCTCTGCTGCCACACACAGGCTCGGACGTGGCCTCTTGGCTCCCAGTGCAGGGCTCTCCCCATTCCTCTTCATTCCTGTGTTAATGATACAAGGCAGGGTATAGAGAGGCCACCATTCCCAGACTGGGTGCCAAGGAATCCTGGGGTACTCAAGGTAGCTCTCATTTCTTGGGGGATGCTCCAGTAGCTCCCCAGTGTCACTTGCACAAAATTCCTCTTATTCTCTTACTAAAAGCCATGTGTTTTGATACACCAAGAGAAACGGGAAGCAGTTGTGTGGAAATCAGGGAGCTGGGTAGGGTCTGGGAGCTGAGATTCCATTAGTACCTGTGGTGTTTAAGAGGGGGAAGTTTTAAATTAACATTTTCTGTCACTTTTTTTCCCAAATGGCTAGTAAGTTGGTGGAATGCAAATACCTAATTACAAATACATAATCCACCCAGGTTTAGTTTTTGTTTGGTTTGGTTTTAATGTATTTGATACAGTCTCCCTACACAGCTCAGACTCACGGCGATCACCTGTTTTCAACCTCCCCAGCTCCGCCATCACAGGCCTGCGCCTCCACACCAGGACTCAGACTCCGTGTGGCTCAGCACATCTGGGGTTTGGGGCCAGCACTGCACATGGTGCAGGGGATCGAACCCCGGTCCCTGCACTTGCCTGAACAAGACCTCCAAGTTAGTTTTTGTTGTTCTTGTTCTGTTCTGTTTTTGTTTTTTTCAGTACTGGGGAATTTAATCCATGGTCTTCACACTGAACTATATCCACAGTTCTTTACAGTTTTATTCAGATACAGGGATTTCTCTGAATTTCCAAGGCTGGGCTTCAGGTTGTGACCATGCTTGGCTTCCCAGCATGCTGGGACTGCATAGATGGGCTTGTATGCCCACCTGGTCCAGAACTCCATTTCTATGACAGCCCCCAAGTGATGTATGGTTTCTGTACACAGAGCACATGAAAATAGGAGCAGACATCTCAGGCCTGCTTCTGTCTAATCAGACCACACAGTATGTATGCTGGAGCCAGACATCAGATCCCAGCTCTGGCTGATCTTAGGTAATGCACCTATTGTGAACTGCCAGGCAGGAATGTGGCCGTCTGACTGACCCTGACTGAGGCCACAGTGAAAGTTAGCTGAGGTAAAAAAAAATTACTTCATACTAGGACAGTTGGCCTAGAGTAAGCTGTCAGTAACAATCAACCAAAATTTGTTTTCCTTTCTTGGCTTCTGTAGGGGAGGTCGTCATTTATTGTCGTCATTGTCAGCCTAGTCATCTCCTTCTCCTTCTCCTTCTCCTTCTCCTTCTCCTTCTCCTTCTCCTCCTCTCCTCCTCTTCCTCCTGCCCTTCCTGCTCCTCCTCCTTCTCCTCCTCCTCCTTCTTTTTCTCTTCTTCCTCCTCCTCCTTTTCTTCCCCTTCCTCCTCTTCCTCCTCCCCTTCATCCTACCATTGCTACAATTGCCAAGCAAACGTAAACACTCTCTTTCCAGGTCTCTTCCAAGGTTTGCTGAGTGAAACGTTTCACCTTTAGGATTTCATTGTCCCTACAGAGGCTAAGCCGCTCTATGGGGTGAAGATCTGGCTGTGGAGCTAGTTTCTAAGTTATTTTCTAAGAGCAGCATGAATTTGCCTCCCTGATAGACAACGACACACTTCTGCTCCGAGACTGCGTTTACCTCAGGCTAAGTCTTGCCTCATTCCTGCTGGGTCCACTGCACACTTAAGGTAGTGACTGGAGAAAAGAAATTCCCATACACGTTTGCCTACTTCCAGAGGTCCCCTAGCAATCCTCAATCCTATTCTGAGGATCTTTGTTTCATGCTGAAGCTTTTCTTCCTACATAGCACTGCCACCTTCTGGATGAATTGTCACATTGCAGCTGCTCACTAATGGCACTGGCTTTGGAATCCATATATATTCAGATTCTTTTTTTTTTTTTTTTTTTTGTCTTTTTGAGACAGGGTCTCACTATGCAGTTCAGGCTGGCCTTAAGCTCACTTTGTAGCTCAGGCTGGTCTCGAACTCACAACAATCCTCCTGCCTCAGCCTCCCGAGTGCTGGGATTACAGGCGTGCGCCACCACGCCCGGCTTTATATTCAGATTCTTGAAGCAAGATTGAACTCTAATTCACACTTTCTGCTCACACATAAAAACGTAAGAGCTGAGATAATGAGTATGCAAAAACGCCCTATGTGTGCGCATGCGCAGAAGAGCTATCCAGGGCCATTCTTGTGGAGGAAGCTTCCTAAATGAAGATGGTGATGTCTCAGCAGCCTGAAATGCTGCAGAGGTCGCGGCCCGACGAAGCCAGGCTTTAGGCACTTTAAAAGCGGTCGCTTAATGCAGCGGGTGGTGCAATTGCAAACTAACTGTTCTTTATAACACCTCTTTCTAGTTCAACTATAGCTACAGGGAAAAACTAAATAAACGCTGCCACCATTAACCTAGTTCAGTCCCTTTGTCTTTGTACTCAAGAAAATCGCTCTTTCTGAAAACTAGAATCAAGAAGTTGCCTTCTCAGTGGTTTGGGCTGACCTAAAGCAATGGTCCCGATTTACCTCCCCACACAGGAAATCCCCTCTGCAGTATCATACCCGAGGAGCAGAAGTCCCAAACTTATATTTGTTAATTCTTTAATCACCATCCCAAATATTCTGGTTTGGGTCATCTTTAATAAGGAGAGGGTGAAAAGCTCCAGCCTTCCCTAGGAGAACTTTTATGTAAGGTAACATGAGGTCATAGAAAGTCTGCAAAACACAAAAGGTGCACCACAGAAATGTGTTTCCAATCATGTTGAGTCGGAGGTCTTCTTCCTGCCCACTGTGTGAGGCCCCGCTGCTCCCTTCCCATTGTTGAGAGAGCTGAGTTACATAAAATTCTTATAGGCAGTCAGACCAGGCCAGGCCCTCAAGGAGACAGTATGAAAGACAAGAATACTTGCAGTAGGGAGAGACAGACCCCTGCAGTGGGCTGGACTTGAAGACAAAAGAGTAAACAAACACAGCCACTTGCCTCCCTAAAGATAGGCATCCAGGACTGATATTCTAAATGAATCTCTCACATAAGGATGCCTGGAAGTCAGTAACCCAGTTCCCTACAGGAAAAGCCCCACTTCTGTGTTCATACCTCCTTGCCATGCCTGCTTTCCTGCATGACTTGCTTCCTCTTTCAGTCCAGGTCAACTTTACCTGAGTAATTGTGTTTGTAATTTCATTGGTTGGCCAGTTTGATCTGTCTCATGCCCACCTAGCCAGTGCCTTAGACCCTCCTCACCACATGACTTTATTCCATAAATATCCCTAGAAGACACAGCTTTGGGGGCAAACTGCTAGGATCCCCCTTCTATTCTTCTCTCAGATAGGCAGTTTCTTTCCCCCAATAAATCCATCTTGCTCTTAATATTTGTTGTTCCTAAAATTCACACTTCAGTTTTAGAGAACACAAACTCAGCCCAGGTATCTTTTGGGTTGGGAGTTTCATTCCCCGTGTCACCGTATCCTGTGCCTTCCAAGCACTCCCCTGATGTGGCAGCCCTGGCCGGCATTCTGTTCATACCTCCTGCTAGTCAATGGACCAGAAGGTTAGGGGGAGAAAGGAAGAGTGAGTGGCATAATGGAAACAGTGACAAACACAGTCTCATCTCACACAGACACTGCCTGAAACGAAACCTGACCTGAATGTTTGTTTGGAATCATTTTTATTCCTGCATGCTAGGAAAATTTCATGCCAAGGAACTATAGCTCTGGACTGGGAAAGAATTTCCAAAAACATGAAGTACCTTCAAAATTAGTTATATGGGTCAGACAGGCAATAAGCCCATCAGTTCTTGGGGGCAATGACGAGTGGAAAGGAAGAAATATGGGTGTGAACTTGGTGAGACCCTCTTTCATGGGAAACTTCCCCAGTATCCCATGGGGAAGAGCATAGAACCTTCTCAGCCCCAATTTTCTCTTATGCAGACCAGAGATAAAAGTGCCTATCTTGGGATATGGAGAGGATGTGTTGAACTAACATGGGAAACCTTGCCCAGTCTGGAGTCTTTCACAAGAAATGTTCAACCTGTTTGCTCTCCTTGGAGGATCCGGGTCCCCTGCTCTTCCTCAACCTCTACACATATGTATACACTATCCATCCATCCATCCATCCATCCATCCATCCATCCATCCATCCATCCATCATCCCACACCCTCAAAATGCCTAGCTGTCAGCTTTCCATCACTGTGACAAAATATCTCTGATGAGCAATGTAAAAAAGAAGAAGAAAGGTTTACTTTGCTCACAGCTTCAGAGGTTTCAGGCCACAGTCCTCTACTGGCTCCATTATGTTGAGCCTGTGAGGAGATGGGACACCATCATCAGGGCAGAAGCCTGTGGCGAAGGGAGCTGTTCATCTCATGGCAGCCGGAAAGAAGGAGGCAGGGACCCAGTATTACGTGGAAAGTCAGGCACCAGTGATCTGTCTTCCTCCAGCAGGCCCTACTTCCTGATGTTTCTACTGACTCTTCATAGTGTCATGGTCTGGAGACCAAGACTCCAACACTTGGATCTTTGGGGAACAGTTATGATCATATTCGAAGGCAATCTCCACATTCCTATTTCCATAACAATAACTTTCTGTCTATGTGTGATTTATTGAGAACTTCTTTCATGATTATCTAATACTTCTCTTTCATTGAGACAAAGACAGTGTTAATTCTCAGAGGTCAATTTAACAGCAACCCAAACCCATGAAATAGAAGGCCAGGCCAAGTCGCAATGTCTGTATTCTGCTGGCCGGATTTACACAGCTGGCAGATGGTTGGAAGGAAGCAGTGTTTGCAAGCGTAGACTGGTTTCTGAAACAATCAGCCCCAACTTCTGTGAAGTAGTACATGTGAGTACTACCCCACAGGTCTGTGTGCACTGGAAGGAGGGGAGAAGGTTGAGGGGGGGAGAGGTTTCTCTGTGCTCCTTCACTGAAGAGTTGCCATCCATCTCACAATCCTGCCAGCCTTTAAAGCCTCCAACCACCTGCAGCAACCACTGTAGCAATGAGATCAGAATTCTCTGAGAACCATATGGGAAATTTGGGGGCAGAGCTCACCATCCTTTGGCAAGAACTGAGACATATGGTTGACTTAATGGCAAGAGTCTGAAAAACGAAGCCCAGATGAGGCCAGGGGAGAAAGATCTTAGCATGGTGAACACCGTTATTAGCAGCAACCCATTCCCACGCTGTCAACTAAAACATTTCAAAAGCTTTTGAATTTGTATTCTCATCTAAGAAGGGCCAAGCAGAAATGGTAGCTGCAAGGAGCAAACTTCAGGTGAAGTTTGTCCAGCCTGTGCATCATGAACTTTCAGAGGATCACTACATAGGCTTTATTAGGACCCCCTTTGCAGCTTCCTCATGGAACCCTCCCTCACATGGCCATGGACTCCTTCCTGATGGCTGAGAGACACACATCCCAGACTCACGTTACTCCACTCTTTAATATAGCAATAAAAAACCAGTATTGACAATAATGCATTAGAATTCATTCTAAGTTTTATCCAAAAAGTGAATTACATATATATATTAGATAGATAGATAGATAGATAGATAGATAGATAGATAGATAGATAGACAGACAGACAGACAGACAGACAGACAGACAGACAGACAGACAGACAGACAGACAGACAGACAGACAGATAGATGATAGATGCATGTTTGGTGAGTCTCAGTGAACTGTTTTAGTGTGCTTAAAAACATTGAGATAACACATATCTCAGAAACCTGGGTTATAAATCTTTCAACTTAGGTATTTTCCAATATTTATCACAAAATTAAAATAAGATCCATTTAAGCTATCTATTTAAGTCAGAATGCTATTGCCATGTACTTATTTTTGGCACATTACTCAAAAAGAGTTCAAAGATTTAAAGAGCAATACTATAATCAAATGTACCCATTTCCATGCCTTTATTTATGAAGAGTAGTTTTCTCAATGCTAAGCATGAAAAGTCATAGCATTTTAGCAATAAATAATATATAACAATGGATCCAGGACCTAAATAAGAAAAATTGCCTTACTATCTCTTCAAGAAAAGCAATTCCACTTAAACTATCCATTTATTTAACTTTAATAATGTCATCAAAATTTAACATGAAATTTTTTATACCATTTCATTCATAATTCTTTACAATATTTACTTAAAAATAATCTCCACAAATCTATGATTAAATGTCTTTTACTTTCTGATTTTATAGTACTATGACTTGTCATCTTTTTTGTTTCTATCTTTCTGTATTTTACCCTCGGTATTGTTTCTGAGAAATGTGGTCTATTTATACCCAATGTTTATAACTACATTAATGGATTCTGTCTGAATTTTACATCTCCCTTCAGTTTCATATTAAAATCAACAATTCTTGATATTTTGTCATAATTTAACTTCATATTTTTAAATATATGTTTTATTTATTTATGTGAGCTTCAAAAATAGGTTTATTGACAATAATTTCGTAAATATTCTAAAGAAAAAAAATTTTTTTGGTGGAACCTGGGTTTGAACTCAAGCCCTTACTCTTGCCAGGGAAACGTTTATTCCACTGAGCAATCTCCTGCCCCTCTAAAGAAAATTTATAAACTTAGAAATGCTTAAAATCAGTTTTCATTGGTAAAATTTCCCTCAACAAAACAGGTCATCTTTGCTACTCTAAAAGTGAACTAATCCACTTAAATATCTTCAGTATTATTAGCTCTCTCATCCTCTCATCATTAAAAAGTATGTCAGGTCTTTATAGTAGTTACTCATCTTTAAAACTTTATTCTTCTGTGTTTCTAACTGCTACGGTGATTTTGGCTTTTAGTGCCACATGTCCCCAGTTATTCTTGCTCATTTTCATTATTCTGATTCCTCTGACCAAGACTTGGTGGTAGGCTTCAGCCCAGCCTGCTTTCTCCCCTGCCTGGAGGCAGAGCCCTTGGTCTCCCTGGGTGGCATTGTGCTGCATTCTCTTGTACTGACCTCATCGCAGGACCAAGAGGAAAGAGCCCCAGCAAGGATGAGGAGAAAACTGCTGTGATTGGAACAAGTAATAGCAGGATGGGAAGCAGCTGCAGAAGGCATGAAAACAGGAGGTGCATCCAGACCATACATGCCCAAACCTCTCCCCATAGCACCTCTGAGTTAGCAGTGCCGCCTGTCCTCATAACCCTGGTGTTGCTAATCAGCTTTAGATTCTTTTGCTCACACAGACAAAAACCATGCATCAACAAGGGGCAGCTCCGCCAGATAACAGCAGACAATGCCACAGCTGCCTGCTGGCTACTGCTGCTGCTGGCCACCAGCCCTCAGTGCTGACTTGTGCTGGACACTGTAGGTCAACTCTGCTAGCTGCTGGCCTCTGCCATTGCAGCCCACCCCCAGCTGGCACTGAGTTCTGTAGTGCCACAAGCAAACTCTCCCTGGTGATGGTCTTTGCTTTTGATTTTTGCTGGTTGCTGGTCCCTGGATCATTTCACAGCTAACAGTCCTTATTCTTACTTTTGAGAAACGTTCTTTGCCCACAAAACTCAGAATAAAATTCCTAAGTAGGTTTACAGGACCTTTCAAGCTCACACTACCCAAGAAATAAATCATGAGTACATAGATAAGACCACTGGTGCATGTGTTTGTTTAAAAAGGACCTGTGCAACAGCACAATCACTCAGTACACTGGAGAGAGCCCTCTTGGACTAACCCACAAAGTTTCAGCAGAGGGCTGTGTATATAGCAGATGTAGGCCTGTGATTGGTCTGCCCAAGTGCAGGTTTGTGCTTGGCCCAAGTACTAGAGGGTGTCGTATATCTAAGATGGCAGCCACTGTTGTAATGGTGATCCAGTGAGGTGGCGAATAAGACAACCTGTTGGACTCACAGCTGTGGCATCTCTGAAGTAAATGGCAGTGCTCAGCCAGGAAATCTCTGGATATGTCCATCACAGACCACAAGGCTCTGAGACGGTTGAGGATGATTAAAATGGGCCTATATCCCTCCTTCATTGATTTTAGCTACACCAGGGTGCCTCCCTTTTTCAGAGTAGAATATGAAATGACAGTAGTAGGGAGGGGTACCATAGCTCCCAGGAGAGCTTATTCCTGCTATGTCAGCATGGAAGAGAGTAACTAATAAATAACCAGAGAAGACACTGAGGCAAGTTGTCCCTCCCCATTGAGGTGGGGGTGAAGGACAAAAAAAGAAAAAGAGGAATTATATGTTCTCACCTGTTGCGTTTTCTCCCTGATTTTATCCTTCTTCATCTTCAGGGGACCTAAAGGACAATGGTTCATCTTTTGTGAAAGTACTAAAGTTGATGTGACAGTTGACCAGAGGAACGGAAATCTCAGGCTCACTGCTCTATTGACTTATAAGGGGCCCAACTCTTCCTCTGGAGACACCAGTTGGGACCTTTGCATTTTCATCTGCTTAATGTGGAGATTCTTTATTGTGGGAAACACAAACTATACCAATCTTTAAAGAGTATGGGGTGATAATTACTACTGAAGAACATTAGAAGCAATTTCTTTCCCTAAATGCAACAAAATTTGACCCCTTCTGGAACAGCAACCATCTATGCCTTCAAGTGGTCTGGGAATTGTCTCCAAGACTGCATTGAACTTTCAACATCAGAACAAACTATTACCAATCTGTCTCACACTTTGAGACCTACAACCACCCTTTCTAGATTGGCAATTTCTGTGGGGCAGAAACAACCTGAGATGCCCCCCTGTCTTGTACATTAGGGGAGTTTTCTATGCAGAGAGAAACTGCCTGTGTAGCCATCACAGGGACTCCTGAATTCCCCACTACATTCTTAAAATAACAGTAACATGTACTCTAAGCTCGATTTACCCATAGGCTAGAATTTGTCCATTGGCATCACCTCCATTTTTATTTTTATCTTTTATTTATTTAATTTTTTGTCCTTCTGAGACAGGGTCTCACTATGTAGTTCAGGCTGCCTTTGAGCTCACTTTATAGCCCTGGCTGGTCTCAAACTTGCAACAATCATCCTGCCTCAGTCTCCTGAGTGTCATGCACCATCCAGGGAATCTTTTCTCCTAACTCCCTACCTTTTCTTGTCCCTCTCCTTAACACTTCTTACAGTACACACACAAGGGTCCCAAGCAGTGCCCCCACTCCCTTCCGAAGTGTTATTTCTCTTCTTGCCAAGATTCTATCAAAGGGGAGGGTGACTCTTAACACTCCAATATTGGAGTTGGAAATATGTGGCACAGGTCCAATGCTACGATTTCAGTGCTGCCCAAGATGTTAGAGCCATGCCCAGCATGCCCATCTAGTAAGTGTTTCAGGCTCAAACATTGATCCTTGACTACTCACAAGCCAGAGTGGAATAGAGCAGACTACTGAACACCTTCACAAGTCCATTGGGAAGTGATAAATATCTCATGTGAGTGGAGATGGATCACAGATTTATCTGACATGGACCCCTTCTAGAAGTGAATCAGCACAATGGACTTACAGGAATACCCTGAGAGGTCCTGAGATACCCGAGAGAGTGAGCCCCTCTATTCTCATAATCAGAGTATTGGAAACACCTCTCTAGATGTTGATCCCCAAAAGCCTGATATTGCAGTAGCTGGTCTCTGGCCACCTTTGATGCCCTTGCCTTTACCACAGCTTGCCCCTAGTGAGAGGTTATACTTCCAAGAGTGGCTTAGGTACAATCTGGAAACTTTTCTCACTGGGCAGGAAGTTGTAGTCTCTCCACTTAGGCAATCAGATTATTCTAGTTCCACTGCAGCTAAGTTCCTGGAGAATGTGCCCCAGCCATGGGCCATCTCCTTGTTCTTTGAGTAAGATCACTTATTGTCACCCTATATGCATCTCAGTAACAAAGGATAACAAGATTTCATCATATCAGACAAATCTAGGCTTTGAGGTACAGATAAAATTAACCATTCCCAGGAAAGTCTCCATGTACCTCTGCACACATCTTCAACTTATAAATTTTCTAGAGTATAGATAAAGAAAGATGAAAGTGAGAACCTGGTGACTTACATGTTATGTAACTAAGCAAAAAACAAATCATCCACAGGCAAAATTTTTTCAACACATATCCTAGTGTGCAATATAAAATTGATATATTTTCTTTACCTGGCATACCACTGGTTACTCAGCTCTTCAGGGCAACAGTGATGTTTTCTCCTTGTAGTGGAGCCTGGAATATATTCCAGGCATTTCCTCTCCATTTCAGAGTATGTTTCATACTGGGCTTCAAGTAAGTTAGTGCCTGGCTGTTCCCTTCTAAGAAACACTACTGATCCTGTCTTTACACTGAGCCACATCTACCCCTGAGGAGGGCACATGTGCTTTGATCGCCTCCCCACCCTCACCTGAAGCTCCTTGGTGGGAAGACAGTCCACTGAGTAACGGGTTTTCTGATCTCAAACCTTTTAGAGGTGTTTTTGTTTGGTTTTGTATTTAGTACAGGGTCTATGGAGATGGTACTGGTGGTGGAGAAGAGGCACAGGGGCTTCTGCTTGAGGTGGCAGAGAAAAATGCCAGAGAAAAAGGAAAGATTACTCTCAGCTGGCTCGTGAGACAGAGAGGGCAGCTGCACGTAGCTGCTGAAGGCCCCGTATGCGGTACTAGGGAAGTGCAAATGCCTGCCAGCAAGGTGGGAGCTCTAGCAGGGGTCTGTCGGGGTGTCTGTGCCAAGTGCTGTGGGCCCAACGGGTTTGGAAGCTGCAGACAGATAGAGTGCCCAAGTTTAGGGTCTTGGTGTAACATCACAAAAATCTAGAAGAAAGGGACAACTCCCCACTTCCCTTTTACAGAACAGATCTAGCTGAAGACTGGTATTATAATTAGGAAGCATGTTTTGGCTAGCTTTCATGGTTCCCCAATTTACACTGAAGCCAAACTGCATTACATAAGATCATTCTCTCTCTCTTTTTAAAAATAAAACTATCTTCTTTCATTTGCTCCAGTTAGTTACAAGTTGTCCTCATAGAAAGTTCCTTGTAGTTCTTTCTGTGACTCCTATGATTAGTAGGACTCGTACTAGATGGAACATTAAAAAAAAAACTTATTCTCTCTATTCTTTTAACCACTACCTGGGATAAGAGAGCTACAGCAACCAAGCACCAAAAGCAGATGCTCCTTCATACAACACACCCCTCATACTAAGTAAAAGCAACAGATAGAAGCATAAGAAAGATCATAATGAGAGACTTACCGAGTAAAGCAGGTTGAAAATAGAAGGACAAATATTTTCACAGACTAGTGTACAAAGTCACCGATCATGTGCACAGACACAAGACTAGCACAGAGAAAGCAGAGAGCAGAGGAAACCAAACAGTGCAACCTGAAGAACTCAGAGGCTCTGTGCTTAAAATCCCTTCCCAGGGGGATTTTAACCAATGCTCCCCAGAAACAACAAATCAGGAAAGTCAGTGTCCTGAATCACATCAGCCAAACCACCCCACAGGTCACTGCCTCCAGGACTACGGAGGTGCAGCGCGTCTAATATTCACACAGGGTCTGCCATGGTCTCAGCCCGCCCCATGGCAGTTATCTGCCTACAGCAGCAATGCACTGTTCATGGTCTCACCCCCAGTGGCTATCTTGGCACACGAGCAAGGTCAGTGACCTGGACCTGCTCTGCTGTGGGTATCTACTATGCAATGACATCTGCCCATAGGAGGGTAAGTAATTCACCACAAGACAAAATCCCAAATTAACAACTCAGAATTTACAATTATAAAACAACCTAAGGGGTTAGTTTTTTAAAATACTGGGATACTTAGCCATGAAACCACATAGAAAAATGTCTGAAGAGGCCAAGGAAAAGGAGACAGAGACAGAAATAGAAGTCAGGCACAGAAGAGCAGCAACCAAATACCAAAATCAAAAGCTCTTTTATACAACACACATCTCTAAGAAAAATAACAGAAGCACAAGAAGATAATCACAACAGACTGGATCACAATAGTCACAACAGCACAAATATTAGGGCTGATACTTTTCTGGACAGCCACACAGTTCAGAGTAAGTCACAAATCACTTGCAAAGAAGCAAGATAAATCCAGAGGAGACAGGAGTGTGGATCAAACACAAGAAGTCTTAGGCACTCGAACCTGCATTCAGAACCACATTGCCCCAGAGAAAGGACTCAGTGCTCCTTGCAAGCAGCAATCAACAAAGTGAAGTACCCTGAAGCACACATGTGCCATACTGAGCCGCTGAGCCATTGCTTTGGGACTAAGGAAGCACAGCTGTCTTGCACTTGCTTAACCTCGAGTGATCAAGTTCCTTGTGGCCCTAACCTGCTGTTATGGTCTGTGTCTAGTTGTCCCTCCAAAGCCTCATGTAAGTTTTGGGGCAGATGGGGCCTGAGGAGCAATGAGTGGCTTGAGGGGTGGGTCCACAGGACCAGGGTGGGGCCTGAGTGGTGGGGCCAGAGAGGTGCAAACTATTAAACTAGCTAGCCTGTACTTTCTCAGAGATGTGGAAAGGGTCATCATGGACACAGCAGTGCCCCAGCCTCTCCTCCAGTGTCTTGAAATCTCCAGTAACTGTGAGCTAAATAAACCTTTCCTTCCCTCATTTTGAGTATTGGGTATTTGTCCCAGCAATGAGAGAAGATAACTAAGACACCTGCCCACCACCTGCCTCAGGTGTGCACGTCTACCTGGGAAAGCACAGCACAAACTCCTAGCAGATAAGCTGACACATGAGCTCAGCTGGTGGCCTCAACCTGCCCTGCAGGGGGTGTCTAATGTGCACCTAAAACTGGATTATTTTCAATCATTTTATCCCAGTTGGGCATCTGAGTGGAGATCCTTTTACAATACCAGGAGTCCTTCGCCAAAAGATGGACAAGAAAGTTTTTCCTATGGTTTGTGTCCTGATGTCCCCCCCCCCATGCCTCATGTAGTTCTGAGGGCTTGGCTTTTGGGAGGAAGCTGAACCTAAAGTTTATGATCAATTCCATGTCCAGTGCTGGGATTAAGAGTGTGAGTGCTATACCTATCCTAGGGTAGGTAGCCTGCATAAAATGTAAGGGACAGAAAGTCAGCTATTGCTGTTTTCTACTGCTAGAAGATATTACTTCCCTGCCATGTGCCACTGTTCCTTGGATCCAGACAATTATGGACCAAAATTTCCACAAACTATGGGGCTGGAGAGATAGCTCAGTGGCATAAGCACCTGCTTTGAAAGCACAAGGTCCTGAGTTCAATCCCTAGTAATAAAGAAAGGAGGAAAAAATAATCTCCATAACTATGAGCTAAATGGACTGTTCCTTTTTTAACTTTGGTTGTTGGATATCTTATCTCAGCAGTGAGTAAAGTAACTGAGACAGATGTCATACAAGACAAAGGAGACAGAGAATAAAGCTAAAGTCAGGGATAGAAGAGAAAACAGCAGGAGATGGTAAAGTCTCAGGTGGGTAGCAAGGGACAGCCAGGTGGGGAATATAGCAGTTATGGCTGACACTAAAGCAGGTTAGGGGACCAGTTGTCATCCAGGAGAAAGATGTCTGTGAATTGTAACCACTATCTGTCTTCCATCAGAAAGGTCGTGCACCACCTGGGCTACCAGCATGCTGCCCATTTTGGGTTCTGTTGCTCTAGATGAAAGTCATGCATCAGCAAAGCATTACTGGGTAATCGGTCCTCATGCCTCCAGCTCTCGTGGCCCTGGGGAGGTTGGGGATGTCAAAAGTGGGCCCAGATCCCACCTGCACACATCCCAGCCATACCAGGGTGAGGATGTGGCCCTGTGGCTGAGGACCAAGCTGCACCCCTGTCCTGGTGACCCGAAGGTGAGTGGCTGCTAAATAACCAAGGAGGACGTGAGGCCAGTTTTCCCAGTTCATAGAGGGAGGGTGAAGGGAAGAAAAGGCTGTGCACATAAGCATGACAGTTTTTGGCCAAATCATGCAGAGCAGAGATTCGGTTATTTCTTAGCTGTGTCACAGGGCCAGTGCTCTGCACACAGCCTGGTTGTTATTTGTTCCCTGTGTGCTACGCGGTACTGCTTGGGACCCAGCTGTGTTCACTGAAGCTCCCTGACACTAAGGATCCAGTGAAGAAATTCTACCATATTGTGGAATGAAGGAATGACTGGATGCTACCCAGACTAGGAACCAGAGGCATGCAGAAGGAAAATAAACAGCATGGCCTGCTATCCATGCGAGGACTAGGACCAAGCAAACAGTAAGGAACAAACACCTAAAAGCTTTCATCTCCTCACTGAGATCTGTGGGCTCTGGCTCTGCGGGCCCCAGTCCATTCTTTGCTTAAACCAAGGAGCCAGCACTTTGCTAAGGTCATGTACTGATAGCTTTCCGGACTCTGTGTTTCTTTCCAGGACTGCCTTTGGGTGAACTCAAGCAGCACCTCCTTGTCTATACTCACTGAAATGCTGCCCCGGTGTGAGGTGCCCCCAGGTAGGAGTTTGTTGCTTAACAAATTGTGATAGGTTCATTTCACATAATCCAACTGGACGATGAAATAATGCTAAGTACAATTGGGGTGCAGGCAGCTGAACCACGAATATTTGGAATTTGGGTAAAGTTATCTTCTTGAAATTTGTAGTTTGAACTGTACCTTTTCACTGAGCTCAGGACTAGCAACTCAAGCATGTGTTTATAAACCCTCTAAGTGCAAAAGAAATGAAGCAGTTTGCATTCAGTCTCCAGGACACATCCTCATTTCTCCACCTGCACCCAGGCTCCCCTTGCACTGGCCAGGACCTCCTTCATGCTCACCAAATCAACCTCTGAGAGCTCACCACTGACCCTCTTCCTTCAGTCCAGCCAACTGCTGTTGGTTTTCTTTTCCAAGTTCATATCGAATTTATCTTTTCATAGCAGTTGTTACAGTACCGACAGTAATGGTAGTGGTGACTGAACCCAGGGGCTTTGCATTGAGCTACATCACCAACTATTATTTTTTTTTTTTTGAGACTAGGTCTAGTTAAGTGACTAAATTGTCCATATTGTTCCAACTCCTGACATTCCTGTCTCAGCTTCACAGAGTGCTGGACTACAAATGTGTACCACAACATCTGGCTAAATCTGCTGATCCTTCTATCTCTAAATTTACCCCTCTTTTGTAGGAGATGAGATCCTGAGAACCCAAGACCTAACTGACCTTCCCAGCAGACACAAAGGAGAAAAACAGTGAGCTGTCCTCCTCTGGCCACATGAAGACGTGATGGTATGTGGCGAGTTCCAGGGAAAAGCCAACATGGCTGAGATCCAGTTGTGTACCCAAGCCTGTACTACAGGTAATAAATAGGAGGAAGGTAACTATTGTGCTGCTCTCAGTGCTTGCTCCCACGTCTAAGTGAATAAAAGTGAGCTGGGCTGAATGCTCAGGGCCCTTTGTCCACTACAGGCAAGACCCTCCTGGCCTTTGCATCCTAAACTGGCTCTCTGTCTCTTTGTCACTCATGCTCAGCCAACCCTCACTGGGGAGACTTGTAGGCCGGCTTTCGACACCCCTCTCCATATGGCAGCCGCAGAGATCTCCACAAGGCATGAGTTTTATCCACTGGAACTTTTCTAAGTTTGGGTAGAAAGTTGTCCCCTTAGACTGCACCTCCAGCCCCTAATTTCCAACAAGCCGCTCCTTCAGGCCCGGTGTGGCTTCACCCTGGCTCATGCCGGGGAGCTTAGCTGCTCTCACAATGATATGGGCATGCTCCAGTACCAAATAGGAATGCACTTTCCTGCCCTGTAGAGTGTTCTCACTAGCAGTTCAGGCTTTGGAATCTGCCATCCTGCCATGGGGAAGATGAGGAGAGTCAGTAGGAGCATGGGAAAGTGACAGCTTGGGATTTGAAGACAAAGGAAACTTGGTGTCAGTGGCCAAATTCCTAACATCACATGAGCACTGAACATTCACCTGGAGAACACAGCACACACACACACACACACACACACACACACACTCACACTCTGTTCCAGAAAACCAAGATAGTGTGTAAACCACTCACTAGTACTTTAGGATAGCAGAAATTGGCTTCTAAACAACCGAAAAAGTACACTGGCAACAACAGGCTGAAATGAAATAGAATTTTAAATGTTCTCACACTACAGGAAGCCCCAAACCTCAGCTCAGAGCTGGCATGATATTTCAGAAACCTGTTAGCAGCCCAGAGCCCTGGACCTTTTTCTGTCTTCCCCTGTGCTTCCCACAGCAGCTCCATTCCAATTCCAGGCTCATCCCCTGGGAGCTGAGGTGGCCCTTCCAAGGAGGAAAAGGACACAGAAAGGGGAATCATCTCTCACTTTCATGTGAGAGTCATGAAACTACTCCAATGGGATCTTTGAGTGTTTAGCTCAGAGCTTCTCTGGAATAGACAGGCAAAGCAAGAGGCCTCAGAAACGGAGGCTGATGCACTAGCCTTTGAGAAATAATCTGCAGTGCCATGCTCATTACTATTCACCTCCGTGATGAAATGTCTTGTATATCATCTTCTGTGTAGACTTCTGTCTTTATTCTATTTACTGTGATTTCTCTAGTTCGCCTCCCAGTATTCCTTTCAACTCCACATCCCTCATGTGTTAACATGTCTTCACACCTATGTTTCACACTAGCACAATTCAGGAACCTCAGTCTAGTGCTTGATGGAGGTACAAGCATGTGCACAAGTTAAAGCCACCGATATCAGAACAGAACTGGCTTTCTCCACATCTTGCATGCCATTTTGAAATCTGAGGAAGACTCTTCAACTGAAAATTAGTGTTCCTGTAACTCATGCCTTCGCAGGACACAAGGGGGCAGTGCAGACTAACAAGTGACTACTGTGTCAGGCTTGCTGGGTAACCAGATTCAATCGAATTAAATGAACCAGTCTAATTTTTAAGTTAATGCCTTAAACAAGTCCTTGAGCCACCAACCCGTCAAGCCTTCATCTGCATTTCCAGAAGTGAATGAGGCAGAATTCCTTTTCTCTGAGCCCTACTTTATCTTCCTTATTGACATTCAAATTCTTCTTAGATGGGAGGCTCCTCCCTGAAATCAGGACTTTGTTGCTACCTAATACAACACCACCCAAGGCATTTTTAGCCTATTTTAGAAAACAAAGAGATCACCCTGTGGCTTTGCATTTGTTTCCAAAATTCTGGATTACTGTGAAGCCTTTGAGGGTGGATGTTCAGGAGGGAGAAAGGTCTAAACAGAAAAACCAGTCTTAAAGCCTATGCTCTGAGGGCCAGGGCTCTATTCTTCTCTAGAAGTGTCAAATCTTAAAAATTAAGCAAATATATATAAGGAGTAAAGTAGCATTTTAAAAACCATGTAATAGTGACATGTTAAATATAATGAAAAGGGCCAGCCAAGTAGCTCAGCGGATTAAAGCACCTGCGAGCTGGTGAAGGGGGCCAGGAATTTGATCCTCGTGCTGGCCCCGCCCCCCAGGGCATGCTGAGGCAGCAATTTAGACTGGGCCTGGGGGCACATGCCCCTGTAACCCCAGCACTTGGGAGGCTGTAAACAGGAGAATCACTACGAGTCCATCTAGTAGTGAGACCCTGAACACCCTGTAGACCTTTCCCTAAAATACAGAAAAATAAAAATAAAAATAAATAAATATACATACATACATTTTTCTGAATTACCTGAGACTCTGACATATTACTAGATATTTGACCAGCATCGCAGTATTAAAAAACAGTCAACACTGTGCTTTCACTGGGTTCAAGAATGCTAACTGAATTTAGGGGAATTAAAACTTCAGTGGATTGGAACCAACATCCTGGAGCTCTGTGTTGAGAAAGCTTCGGAGGCTTGCAGGTTTGCTGAGAAATGTGAATGATGCTTTCCCTTGCGTAGAAGTGAGGGATGGTTTTGCTTTTCACACTTTTACACATTTTCTGTCTCTCTAGTACCCCTGTTTGAGCCCATCGATCCCCATTGCTTGCAAGGATTTGCTTCATATAAGGTACTGCACTGATCACTATAGAGGGTACAAATATAGAAAAGAGATGGAATGGTCTATGCTCCCAGGAAACGACAGCAAAGCAGGGAAGATTTAAGATCTATGGAATTTGACATAAGTGCGATAAAGATGTAAAAATAAAGCATGAGGGGTATTCATCAAAGTCAAACACCAGTATCACTGGGGAAGAAAAGCCTACAGCCCAGAGGAGGTATGATTTGCTGCTGTGCCTTGGGGAATAACTAACTTTCTCATAGGCAGAAAGCATGTAGAAAGAATTTCACAAGACCTTGAGTCCTGTAAACTGCAATGAGAAGAGAGCTGATTTGGTCAAGAAATGAGGGTGTGTGAGGATGGATGGGAGAAAGAGATGTAAAATAGTGCTGCGAGCTGTCGACAGCACATCATGAGGAACTGTGTCCTCTGGAAAAATTCATGCATATTTGTTCATTAAATTGTCCAGCGATCTCTACGTGTCTTTATGGTTTGTAATACAGTATTTGAATTCAAATCTTTTGGCATCATTTGATCCTTTTATGTAGGGTGCATGTGTGGAGCTGTAAGATGAGCTACAGGAGACTACTCAGAGCTCTCTGTAAACCCTTAAGAGCTTGTGGGAAGGTGCTGAGTCCCATCTGTGAGAAGCCCATTAAGGGAGACAGTGAGGTAGAGTTCTGCAACAGAAAACACACACGCTGGCAAACTTGTTCCTGTGTTTGATGCTGGAGATTGAACTCAAGGCTTTCCCACACATCTAACTCCCTAGATCTTTTCCAATTGTTTGCTTGTGTGTGTGTGTGTGTGTGTGTGTGTGTGTGTGTGTGTGTTACAGAGTCTTGCTAAGTTGCTCAGGCTGGGCTTCAACTTGCAATCTCCTGCCTCAGCCTCTCAGAATACTAGAGTGGCAGGCTACCATGCCTGGCTGGAAAAAATTGTTTTTTATGCTTCTTTTGCCTTTGGAAGGTTTTCTGCCTTGAAGAAAGATGATATGGAAAGGAATATCATCTCTTGTGATGGAAGGCTGTAATCCCTAAAGAAGTAACCAGAGTTGGTACCAGAATTCCGGAGAAAAGTTTGTGACAAATGTGGAGGCTAAATTAGAGAAACAAAAAGTCAGTGATTTTGAGAAGCAGCAAATTATAATAACAGTAACAAAAATGGAGGCAACAGGAAGATGATAGTATGGGATTTGCAGAATGGGCATTGAAGTTCTCAGTACCTAAACACACAATGAAGAAGTCTTGCCAACATTTTGAATTCATGTAGAGGATTGAGAAAGTGGTAGAGATGGACTTACAGATTTAGAAGTCAAAATCAATTTAGAATTAATAGGGGTGGTAATTAAAATATAGCTTATAAGAATAAGTTTGAGAAACAAAGAGGTTGATGGCATGACCTTGGAGAAAATCCTTATGAGTCAAAAAGTGGTAGAAACCAGCAAAACAGAAGTAAGACCACAGACAAATCAGGAGAGTGCAGCACTCATAGGTAGATGGGAATGGGGTTCTAAGTGAAAGGACTGGTCAACCTTATTAAAATCTTCAGAAAGCTGGATGAGAACGTGCCTATGGAACAAGGTATTTTGGCAGTTCTGATGCTGTCACTTATTGTTTGGATTAGCTTGCTTGTTGACTTTCTGCAAAAATCAAACACAAGCATACATTGATAGTAGACAAAGTGCAGGGGTGGGAAATGATATCAGGGAGAAAAAAGTATGGCTTCCAATAATGTTGTTGAACAGAGCAAAGAGTACACATGAGGAATCTGTGGAAGTGATGCAGTATGTGAAAGGTATGTGGCAGTAAAAGCAGAAGGCCTCTACTGAATCTCCTTCTTACCTTTGTCTTCTGCAAAATGTAACCAATCTCTGTTTCAATTTATTAAAGGTAATAATCAATACATCACACAGGCCTTCCTGTAAGAATTAAATATATTTAAATTGGAAGGTAATAAAAAATATTAAATGTGTGTTAAAATTTATTGTGCTAGTGTTCTATAATTTCAAAATTTTAGCTGCTTTGATTGGATGTATTTGTCTGTGCTGCTATGTTTTTTAGAATCCTCTTATGCCTGTGTCTCATAGTCTAAACTCTTCCTTTAAGTAGTGAGTCATACTGAGTGATGACAGTAAATGAATTGTTTCCATAATGTCTGGTTTTCAGAGGAAGTATTTCTATAAGCACAGGTCAGCTGAGCATCTCATGTGGGTGTACTAAACAAAGCATACCATGGAAAATTCACAAGAAATACCAGATGAACCATGTGTGCAGGTGAGGAAAATATTCTATAATTATTATCATCCTTTAGTCCACCCAAAGCAGGTTTGCATGTCCTTCACCTAAAACAAAAAGGTTATGAATACTCAGAGGTCTCTTTAAAAATAGCACTTACCATCAACCATCTCACTTTTCTTTATGACTTTGTAGGGCTTTCTCTTGCCTCAGCTGGCCTTGCTGTGTTTATTGGGAACAATTTCAAGACTAAATGTGGAAGCTCAGTCATTAGTGTTTCAATAGTTCTCAGTCCCCAGCCCTAGGAAATACTTACTTCTTTGACATATACTCAGTAAATAAAGATGATAGTTCAATAAAATCTTTCCAGTTGTAAATGGATCAAAACGAATATAATCAGTCAAGTGAGGTTGTTAGTAAAGGAAAAATCTTTCAGCATGCAGATGAGTAAGTAAGTGTCTTCCATTTATCTTAGGAGAAAGGATTTATGTGTAAACTCTAGACTTCAAGACAGTGGTGTCAAACACTACTATCCTTTCTGCCTATCCTGAATGGAAATTTCAAATTATATCAATGGGAGTGCTTTTCCTATTTCAAAAGCTGAATGAATATACCCGTGATAAAGCTGCCTTGGCTTGAATGTTAGCGTTCTCTTGGTATCCATTAGGAAGAATCACAGCTCTATGTTTATGACATTATCATGAAAAATAGATGGTGGAAATAATAAGCAGCCAAAATTTCTGCAGATTACTTTGGTTACAGATTGGTGGCAGAATATAGGGAGGCATATTTATACTGTACCTGTCTTATGAGGACTGATCTTACCTATGAATCAAATTATGTTCAAGAGAAAACTGTAAGTCATGCAACTTTCTGAGCTATCTTTGTTCTTAGAAGTAAAACCCAAGTAAATGCCTTTCGGGAGAGAAGCTGTCTGTAGGTTGGGTGTGTAGGACAAGGGTTATGGCTTCTCATGAGTATGATAGGGCCCCATGATAAGTATAGACAGATCAAGGAGCTGATTCACAAAGTAACGTGGCCTCCCCCTGAGATAATATAGACAACCTCTCTGTCGTTCCCTGGGTAACCACCAAGGCATCATGTTTTGTTGAAGGTTAGATGTCTCCCTGTTCTGGATCTTAGCCTCTACTTAAAATTCTCTGTGAACCACCTCATTGTGATTATATAAATAAATATCTTGCCATTGTTGGGCAGTCATTTCTCCCACCAGGAGAGAGGCTCATTTGACCTTAGCTTTCTAAGTCTTGACTCTTGTCTTCATTTCTTCATCCTTCATTATCCCTTGTCTGGAATTTCAAGAGCTCACTGGCCAAGATATATGCCATTGTTTGGTAAAGAACAACTTTGTTGGTGTGAGTGAATGAGAAATGGACTTCTTTGTACATTCACAGGGGTTTAAAGTTCAGAGCAGAAGGAAGAAGGTCTTGTTAGAACAAGTCAAGAAAAATAAAGACAAATATGTTTATTAATCAACTATAGTCAGGAAGAAATCATTCACCAAGAGAGACTAGCTGATTCTGTATTGTTATTACTGTTGTCTAATTTTAACTTAAGTTGTAGTTTTCACCATGAGGCTTCAGATAAAGTCTGTCTTTTTTTTTTTTTTTTTTTGTCTTTTTGAGACAGGGTCTCGCTATGCAGTTCAGGCTGGCTTTAAGCTCACTTTGTAGCTCAGGCTGGTCTCGAACTCACAACAATCCTCCTGCCTCAGCCTCCCGAGTGCTGGGATTACAGGCATGCACCACCACGCCCGGCTTAAAGTCTGTCTTATGATAGGGAAGGTCATCAAGGATTTGAGGAAGTCAGGAGCACAAGAGGTGACCGCAGCTGATAGAAGCCTGAGAACTCTAAAGGTGTGGAGGACCAGGTGAAGGGAATGCTAAGGGAGAAAGTGTTGGGTTTGCCATTGAACATGACAGTATACTGAGACCTTCAGGGCAGGAAGACACAGGAACTGGTGCCTATGGGGACAGCCAGGTAGGTCACGCACAAAGCATTAACTCCTCTTTACTGAGCACTGACCATATGCTCACATCAATGCTATGCTGCACTGCGTATTATTATTATTATTTTCACTGTATAGTTAGAATGCTAAAGATATAACTGCTCTACTCAGTTAAAATCTCAGAATAAATACAATAGGTAGCCAGGATTTAATTATATATTTTGTTGTTGCTGTTTTAGTTCTGGTCATTGTTATTGTTTTATTTTTATTTTTTATTTTTTTCATTTTTTTAAATTTATTTTTATTTTATTAACATACAAATGTCAATCAGACAGTTTCAAGACACCTTAACTGTACACATTCGATGAATTAATACATTGCAAACTGTTTTCATAACGTTTTGGTATTGTACAAGGTGCATACATGATATTATATTTACAGATATTTTATTTTAGCAGATACCTCTTATCAGTGAATTAAGAGTGTAGTTGCTTACTTATCTTATTTTTTATACCTGAATTATATCAAAAATTCAATAATTATTTACCTAGTGGATGACCATAGTACTCAAAGCCAACATAATATCCTGTCCAACCACCATTAGTGCAGATCTTGTCTCTCATAGAATTATGTAGAAGCACAGCATTATCTATGCCAACTGTACTGTCTATACACACACATCATGATTTTTTCTTTCTACAACCCTTCCTTTGTCTACACCTGTCAAAAGTGGGCACTCCATTGACATTCAACTACCTTAGGTGCTTGAACTCGACACCACAATCCAACACAGTCCAGCATTCTACAACCATAGTGAGTTATTCAAAGAAATTGTCGACCATATCCATTTACAGCTCAGCTTAATATTATGGGCTCACAATGTATACTTCATTTTTATACTTTTCTGCTGGATGGTTAAGACCTAAGTAGATCAAGACTTATATACCAACACAAGAACTTTATATTTCCTATGTGGTCATTGAAGTCCTCTCAGGGTTTATCTTGTAATCCTGTACCTTATTCTGTAGTTCCTTTGTCTGTGTCATCCATGTGGATGAGTCATGGCCAATGCTTGACCAGATTGCTCTCTGTGAGAGCCTGATATTGTTTTAATAAAGTCCTAGTTCCTACATTATGCTCTGGAATTATATTCTGGAATTATAGAAACTGGTTGATAACACAGATACTTACCTATTGATGAACTCTTATATTACTAATATTAACAAATTAATTTATCAGATCCATATAGAATAGGTTATTTTTAAAAGCTCTTATCTGCACAGTCATGAAGCAATTTGAAAAGTATAAGCCACACTATTCACATTGACAGTATATCCAGAGGTGAACAGTGCCAAACTTCAAGGAAATTCTACTTCAAAAAAATTAATTCCAGAATTTTGAAGAAGAAAAAAAGATTCATGTACAAGAATACCCTTTAAAAGCATCTTTTTATTTGCTGTAAGAATATAATCTGCATTTCTACACAAGTGATCATGGTAACATGGTAATAATTTTACAAGCAGTGCAGAATTTCAACATCTGTACATTTACTCTACTAAAATATTAGCAACTGTTGAAAAATAACATCTTAGGAAAAAGAATACAAAGGAGCCAACTTTCTTCCCCAGAAACATGGCTTCTAACACCAAGAAGTACAATCAAGAGAGCATAGCTATAGTGAAGTCTGAAGCTAAGGGTGGAGGTATTAAGAGACAGATAAAAACACTAAGGGAGCCCCCTTGATGGGCAGCCAAATGGCTCTGTGTAGAGTTACCCTGATTTAGATGACCAGAAACTACTAACCTACAGAAGCATCTCCCTGCCAGACACTAGACAGGGAGATAAAAGTCACAATGATTTCCTATTTTTACAGCAAATATGTTTTCCTGCAACACTATCATAAAGCACATTTTAAGTGAACTTCACATAATGGTCACTAAACCTGAACTTGCTCAACAATGGGGGCAACTTCAGTTTATTGGAAATAAACTATGGAGAATGAAAGGAGGAGAAGATACCAAATTTTATACAATGAAATCCCCAAAATCATGGCCCTCAAGGATAGCTTCTTCTCTGTGGTACTTCCTTGGAGGTTTTCCTGAATATAGGATGCTTTTAGCTACTTCTGTTATATACCAATTATCTGGATATGCCATTATTACACCATTAACCTTCAACTAGTTACGTAGTATAAGATGGAGAACAAACCGGAAAGCTACTGCTGGCCTTGGTTTGTCTTGTATTTCTGTGATTTTTATCCTAAAGTAAAAGCTCTGGAGTGGGACATAGAAAAGCCCATAGAGCTACTATAAAGTTATAACCACTATGAAGTGAGTTATAAAGCCTTTTATTCCATCAACTGCTATGTCAGTCACTGATATTCTAAAGGGCTTCATCTGTGGTTTATTGGGTAGATCTTCTGTAAGAGCATATCTAGACTTACAAAGAAAACTTTAGAATTAAAACTAGACTCATTGTTTTATACCTTCTTGCCCCAGGATCCCAAAACCAAACCAACACAGCCTGCAGTGAATCTCAAAGCTGAAATTTTTATGACACATTAGTCATATGTTTTAAATCACATTGACTTCTAGCTTCTTCCTTATGATAGAAATAAACAATTAGAAAAAAAACCAAGCCAAATGCACCTTCTGAAATCCTTGAAAATACACTAAGGCTTTGGTCATGACAAGTGATTGGAAGTCAAGTCTTTCTTTTTCTGAACTGTGAATTATTTTGTAGAGCCTACGATCTGAAATATGCACAAACATAATCCATAGTTATCGTTTCCCTCTAGGATTATTACATTGAGAAGCACAATTTTTTGAGTGCATTTAAATTTTAAATACATTTAAAATTGGAAAAGATGCTTTTAGAACTAAATTTCTGAATTACAATTATTAAACCAATGTGACTACTAGGGTAAGTCAGCTCAGAGGTTTAAAAATTGCTGATGAGGGAAGTTTCATTTTTCTTAAGACCGTGTTGCAGCCTAGACTTAATAATCCATATGAAACAACTAGTTCTGCTTGTTTGTTGCTAGAATCCAGATTAATGTCCAAATCCAGTGATTGATGGGTATATCAGAGAAAAGGGTAATTATCACATACAGCCTTCATTTGGGGGTTAAATATGATAGTATCAGCCCCAAACACCTCCATGGGACACTGCGGGTGGGGACTGTCTTGCTGTGGCCATTCGGCACTGATAGGAGATGAATGGACCTTCCTTCACTCTTTTCTTTCTTTCCTTTGACTTACTTTCTGTTCCAGTTATGTGAGATGTTCTGAATCTTTTTCATTTTGATCCTCTGGTCCAGCATCTTGTACCTTGCAGGATGGTCATCAGTTTTCTTTGGAACCGAAGGTGCATAGGAGCTGGATGCATAAGCAGGGCGTTTAAAATGACGCAAAGGAGGCTTGATGACTGGAATCCATAGAAAGAAAGACAGAGAATCATTAGCCTCACCAAAGGTATGTCATGACCTACATTTTGTGGCCAACTTCTCTTGACATTTTTTCCCCTCTAAGCCAGAAAACAAACAAGGTTGGATGCTCACTGGGAAACTTGCTGCATATAGATGAATAAACAAATTATCAACTTGGTAACAAACTAAAGAAGTCCCTAGGGGTAGACATTGGTGACCTCAGTGCATACACAGACTCTGATGATGAGTAGGTGGGTTCAGAAAGTGGGATCATTTTTGGGAACAACAAAGGAAACAAAGTGGGCAGGGCCACGTCACTGAACACTTGGCATTGGAAGTAAGCTTTGATGCCTGGAAGGTGGCAGTTCAAAGTGCTGATTACAAATGTATCGAGAAAATACTTGCAAAATACATATAAAGGTCTTATATTCAAAGTATAAAAGTAATTCTTAAAATCTTTTTTAAAAGAAAACAATTTAGGACCAGCCAAATAATTCAGTGGATTAAAGTGGCGGCTTAGGCAGATGCAGCGGCCTCAGTTCAATCCCTGGCATGCAGTGCCGATCCCACCCCCGAAGCGTGCTGAGACTGGGCATGATGGCACATGCCTGTAATCCCAGCTCTTGGGAGGGGGGTCGAACACAGGCAAATCACTATGAGTCCAATCTGCGTAGTGAGACTCTATAGGCCCTGTAGACCCTGTACTAAAATACAAAAAAAAAAAAAAAAAGGGAATCAATTTAAAAATAGGTAAAAGATCTGAACAGACTTCCCACCAAAGAAAATACATACATTAAATAATGGCAGAGAAAGATGCTGAAAAATTTTTATTACTAAGAAATTGCAAATTACAATGTTAATGATATTCTACTTTACACTTCTATGCAAAGGTAAAATGACAATGACAACAGCAATTGTTAGTAACCATCTAGGGCAGTGATTGCAAACCTGTTAGAGATCTAGTACACAAATTACAACCCCAAACACACTTACTTAACAGTAATTTAACATAAATACTGAGGTTTTAGTTTAGTAAAAACAACTGTTATCTGATGATCAGTTGCTAGGGTGACTCCATAGTCTTGTGAACAGAGAGGGGACTGTGTGGTCCCTTGAGGCCTGTGTGCCATAAGTTCACTGCCACTGATCTGGAGCAAAAGAACTCTAGAGAAATGATTCAACCATTCTGGAAGATAGTTTGATAGTTTCTTATGAAGCTAGATAGCCTCATCATATGATGTAACAATAACTCAACAAATTGAAAATCTGAGGTACACATAAAAACCTGCATATGAATGCTTGTTAAAGTTTTACTCAGAAGTATCCAAAACTGGAAA
This sequence comes from Ctenomys sociabilis, assembly GCA_004027165.1. Lineage (NCBI taxonomy): Eukaryota > Metazoa > Chordata > Mammalia > Rodentia > Ctenomyidae > Ctenomys > Ctenomys sociabilis. Next base: position 27,172 of record PVKA01008348.1, read on the forward strand.
CAGCCATGATGTTCTTCAGTAGATTAAAAGATAAATATATTGTAGTACGCCCATACAATGAAATCTAGTTCAATGATAAAAAGAAAATAGATTATCAAACCAAAGAGATGGATGACTCCTACATATGTATTATAAATGAGAGCAATCAGCTTGAAAATATATATTACATAACATGTGTCATATAATTCCATTAATGTGATGCTGTTGAAAGGAGAAAACTATAAAGCTGACTGAAAAAGCAGTGATTGTGAGAGGATTGAAGAGAGGGTTGATTAGGTGAAGCACGGAAGATTTGCACAGCAGTGAAACTGTTGCACATGTTCTAATACTAGCGCATACTTGACAGTATGCAGTTGTCAGAACCCACAGAGCTTTACAGCACGATCTTTAGTATGTGAAAACTAAATCAAAAACTCTTTCTGAGGTTATGGAGATTGCAGAAAGGAACAAAAAACAGAAAAAAGATATGATTGCACTGTAAATATAAGAAGCAAATTCACTGATAAGAATGCAAGATGCTCACCTTAGTAACTCTGAGTATGAGCTGAATCTATAAAACCAAAGTTTTAAGAAGGTAGAGATATGTCCTGTATTTTAGTTGATAAAATTTTTTCCTACATAGGTAGAGGTAGACAAGTCTAATATTATCCACATATCTGGAATTGAACAATTATACAAATGGAGAACAAATGCAAAGAAATATTGGCATGAAATTTAAAAAATAAACAAAAGGAGAAGGATAGAATGTGTTAATAGATTGGACTTGAAGTTATCAATATATATATATATCCATATGCAGCTCACAAGGGATACAGATTTTGTAGATGCATGTATTTACCTGAGTTAGCACACACGTATTCATTTCCCTGCTTTACCATCTAACAGGTTCTAGACCAATGAAGCAATGAAGACCTTGAAGCCTGAGTCACTCCAGTGTGTAGATTAGGGCTTCTGAAGTATTATCCAGTGAAGTGAAACAGGGGTCCTGGGAGAAATGCTAGGACTCAGGAACAAAATAGATAGCATATCCTTGGAGTATGCAATGGAGCCCTAAAATTAAAAAGTACTAAGAGACTACCAAACAACTATAGACAATGGAGTTCTAAATGAAATATCTACCAAAATGCTAAAACTGGAATAATTTGAGCAACAAGTGAATAAAACAGTTTGAAATTGTAAGCTAAAATATAACATTAACATCTGCAAGTCTATACTACAATAAATAAGTGATTAAATAAGTAAATAATTTTTAAAATGAACAAATATCCTATGCAGATTTATAGAGAATTGATGTAGATAAACTACTTTCAAGGAAGAGACTATACTCTGGGTTGGACAGAGTGACATCTTTGTAGAGTGTAAGTTTAGAAAGGGGACAAGAGAGAAATTCTGTATTGAAGAAATCTCATAAAAATTCAACATTTTCTAGAAGATCAAAGTTGATAAAACAGCAAAAAATCTCATTGATAGTAAGCCTCCTTGATACTGCGTAACCAAAGTCAGCATTTTGTGATTTACTCTGAGGGGCCGGGGAGATGGCTCAGTAGAATAAGCACTTCCTTGGCAAAGGCAAGGGCCCTAGTTCAATCCCCAGTTCCACAAAAAAAAAAAAAAAGAAAAAAGAAAAAAAGAGAGAGAAATTTACTCTGTAGTTCTCCAAAAATTACTATAACCCCATTCAACTGAGAAAACAGAGCCAAAAAATACCACCGGGAACTTGAAGACTACAAATACTGTGTCATCCTGGGGGATATCTTGGCACCGCAAAAAGACCCTAGGTGACAACAGGAGAAGTGTGAGGAAAACACGGACTTCAGATACTGAAAAGAAGTAATAGCGTACATCTAACCCACAGCTCTGTACAGAAGGCAAAGTGCTGATTCAGTGTTCCTGCCTCTCCTCTCCACTCTTAATAATTCCTTCCTTCTCAGAAGTGTTTGGAATGGATAAGGATTAAACACAAATGCAGTAAATTATCAGCAAAAGCAAAATAGATCTAATAACTAGGTGAAACTGACCAGCCCTGACCATTGCTGGCACCCCAGCTCTCACGGGAAGCCACTTCACTCACACAACCAGCAAAGGAGGATGCAAAGGTGAGCAGAAAGCTCAAGACTGAGTACACACATGCTAAATCACAGGGCCCACCCTTGTGAAAAACTCACCAGCAAGTCTCTTCCTACAATAGGCAAGCACATAACCTTTACAATGAGGCAAATAACTCAATACAACTGCAAGGTACAATCAAAGGGGACAGATTAATTTCTGGCATATTCTTAAAATATTTTACTGTGGTATGAGTATAAGATGATACAGGCATCTGTTAACACAAATAGAGTTTCATGTAATATTCTAATACAAAACAACGTAATTGGGCTGGGGAGATGGCTCATTGGAATAAGCACTTCCCCAGCAAGGGCAATCCCTGGTTCTGTGGGAAAAAAACCAACAAGGTAATCTAATGTGATGACTATAAAATATATTAGTATGTTTGTAGAAAAACATGGAAGAAGTAAAATTTAATTATAACCATGGCTATTTTATTTTGCTTTGGTAGATTATACTAATTTTGATTATATTGATTTTCAGGCTTTAGTGGGGTAACTCTTTAAAAAGACACACATTACAAATGTTTCTTCCATGGAATCAGAACTTTTCGGTAGAGGCATGCCTAATGTGAAGTCAGTTAAGCTGACTTTGGGCCGGACCTCTCAGAGAGCGCACAGCCTGCGGATTTACATTTATTCATAGACATCTTAGGGACTTTCTGTGTACTGCTGATGCAATAATAAACAAAATAGGCAGAAATCCCTCCCTTCACAGGACTTCCATTCCGGTGACACCCTCTGAAACTTCTAACTCACAGAAGAAAGATGTGCCCAAGTATAAATGATACTGTTACTACAAGCTCATCAATTACTATACCACTTTTGCCTTTTGTGTTATCAACATAGCAGTGTCAGTAAATGGGCCTGCTGTGCCATAATATTCTCCTATAAGGACAAAAGAACAGAATGATTTTTAAGATCTCTGAGTGCTTAATTCCAGATTTTGGTGTAAGTAAGGGATTATGGCACCAAATATCCCAAGAACAAATAAGAAAAAAAAAATGGTTCTGCCACCCTGGAGAAAGGGGCAGAGACAGAGAGTGCTTTCGATCAAAAGCTAATAGTCGTAAGGTCTGGGCTAGCTGATTTGTGTCCCTTCACGTCACAGACCTACTCTATATTCATTTTATTTTCACGACTCAGCATGAACCCAGCCAAAGTATTATTGAATTTTCCACTTCTCAGTGTGAAGAAGCATTTAACATTTGCTGGAATTCTGACTGTCAGAACAAAAACTCTCCCTGCCACTGGAGTCCCTGCACATGGAGCTGAGCCTGCTGATAGAGTCCGGCTCCCCACGGAGCTTGTGGAAATACTTCCACAGCAGCTGTGCCCCTCGCTCAATGGGGGTGGGGTGCACAGTTCATGCGGTGCTGTCCTGTGTGCAGCCATTGCCTTTTCCTTCTGCAAGCGACTGTGATGTAGCCACAGAACACACAAACAGCCGCAGTCATGAGGGTGTCATCTTGAATTTAATATGAACCTCCTTTGGGGGTGATGAGATAGCCTCTTGCGGGCAATTTCATTCATCTTCTGGCTAGTTTGAAGATTTCTTCTTTTTATAACTGGATACTTCTCATACCTGGACCTGCTAATAATACAACCTTGCTCCCCTGATAGAGAAGAACAAACAGGAAATAGAACACCAGCAGATACTTGATTATCAGCAAGTTGCACACTTCTTTCTCTTGGGAACACACTGAATGTCTGCTCTCTTGAATAATTTGCTGAGAGAACACAGTCTAATTAGTGAATAACAATTTTGACAAAGGCACACATCTTTGCACAAAGCCTGAATTTGTAGAAGTCGTTATCTCCATTACTTCTAAAAATGCTTATGAGTTCCAAGCAAAAATTGATACATAACCATCTTTTGCTTTGCACTTTGACACGATGCTTGTTTTTTATAAAAGCAAATGTACTTTTAGGAAGTTTAACCTTCATTTGCTTAAATAAACACCACAATTTCTTTCTAAGATACCTGATTTTTCTCCTCTTTCACTGTCACCACCAATCCATCTATTGTTTGCTATGCAGTGGTCTTGCTCTCTCAAGTTTTTCTCTCAATGATTTTGCTTGGTGGTCTCCTCCCCGCTTCACGGGAAGGTACTGAGCATGATTTTTCTTCCTTAGAAAATGAATTCAGATTTATGCACACATTTAAATTAATATAGCTATTAGCTGAATTCACACATGGAAACAAAAACATATGGGATTTTTGAAAGTTCCTTTTTGTGGTTATTTTACTTATTCCAGTTGGTTGTTACTTTAATGTTGCTGTCAATATAATAGATGTGACTGAGCAAGGAAGAATTTCCTCAGCCAAATTTAACTGAGTGAAAGTTAAATTAGGATCTTCATGGGAGGATTTATCAGTGATTTAAGTAATGCTAACATACATCAGGAATCCTTGAGTACAGCCTAAAATATATAGTTTTGCTTACTTTTATTGGCTAAAGGAGACCCCCACACACACTTTTATCAGGTGCGTCTTACAGAGTGTGCAGCAGAATATGCTTTCAGAAAAACTGGATTAATTCATTATCAGTATAAATAGCTATATCACACGGCATTAATTCAGTACACCCGAAGTTTTCCACTGAAACAAGCCAGAGAATGGTCATTAATATTCATACAAACTTGGATGCATCCAGTCACCTCGAGTGAGACTTGTGCTTCCGTCCAAGTGGTCTTGTTCTTTCTGTCACTGTGGCCACATGGAGCCCCACACCGTTGCAGAGCAGCATCTTCACGTGCAGGATCTCCGTCAAAGAGCAGCTCATCAAAGAGCAACAACTCAATCCACACTTAGCTTTGGAACCAGTTCTAATCTTGGCAGCTTTTTTTTTTTTTTAACAAAGGAAGCAATAGAAATCTATTTTATTTTCTTCCAAAGATAGCACATGACTTGGAGGGAAACATTTCCACCTATTGATTTATGTTTACATACAGAAAAAGAAATACCTGAAACCAACAAGATTAAACTCATTTATTGCCACTGAAGTATTATCTTACATAAAGAAAAAAAATTGTGCTTCTGTACAATGTCATGTCTAAAATCAACGTCTACCTATGGCGTCTGCCTGAAATCTTGGAGAAAGTCCTTATAAAGTTGTGCAAAAGTCCTCCTGGAGTTTTGAGCTTCATGATATTGAAACATTAACATTAGCTGCATTAAGAAAGAAATAGCAAAAGAATGAGGCCTGTGATTTATATTTCAGGAAATGTTCTGGTAAAGTAATTTAGCTTTTATGTTTGTGAGGTGTGTCTAAAATGAATGTTTCAATTTTTTAAAAAAATCATTACAGTAACATATATATGACATTAATTCCCTTCAAATATTCCCCTCACTTTGGACATGTTCATATACTGTCATCCTTGCCACTTTGGAAGCAGTTCGGGTGTCCCCTTTCTGAGCATCTTCGTGAAGTGTGACTCACGCTGGGGTGGGAGCTGCTAAGGGATGCTATCCCAGGGGAAGGCGGCTCGCCACCTTAGCTCCTGGATCTGGCACAGTGCACCCTCTGTCTCAGTGCAAAGGTCAAAATGACCATGAAACACCAATGGTTGCAATATATTGAGGACCCTGGGCAGCCATAACAGTGTTGCTAAAAGATATAAGAAGAGAACTTCCAGCACTGCTTCAGAAAGTTCCAAGAGTGATAGGGTATGTGTATTCAAGTTGATAGGAATATTTTGAGTGGAATTAATGGTAAGGTTATTTTCACAGTAATTTTTTTAAATTAAAACATTCTCGTTTGCTTATGATCCCCAAAGTGAGGTATACCTGCTTCTTTCATTCACTGAGCACAGCTACAAACAGAGGTGGAAAAAATTTCAGTTTAAAAGAAATATTCAGGAATATAATTTAAGGGGCATTGGAAATATAGCTCATCAAGTGAAACTTGCTGATACACGAAAAAAAGGAAAGGGATGAACTGTGTATTTTGAGACACGTTACAGTCACGAAAGTTGTGAGTCCACAAGAATATTTTGAAAGGCAACCTGAAAAAGATATCCCCTAAAGTAATCTACAGAAATTGAACATGAAAAGCTGCACATGTAGACAAGCAACTGAATAATTTAGTTACTCCCCAAAAGAAGCATAGACTCAAACTCCATCATCAGGAATCAACACTGCTTCCTCATTTCAATGAGGCTTACCATCTGTATGATTCTACATCTCCTACCGTATTTAACAGGTTTTTCCTCTGTGGAAATGCAGCTATAACCGCAATGGTTTGGATTCTTTTTGGGCTGCTAGCAGTCTGGCTGGTGTTTGTTTTGTTTACCTTGTTACCTAGCTGTCATTGTGATCATGTATAGTACTTTTTACATGGAACACTACTCATTTTGGAAAACTCTCATTTCATTCAGGCTCACACTTGGCCTTTTCCTAGTACGAAAAACTAACTTATCTACAACATCTAGTTGAAAATTTCCAAGAAAAGATCCTTCAGTGATTCAGCACTAGAAACACAAATCACTGAGTTAATCAACATATGTGAAAGACATAGTACTCAGTATAAGTTACTAAGGTTGAATTTTCTCTAGGATGAATTACGTATTTTACATATTATTATTATATATTATTAGTATATATTTATATAAAGACTGCATTCAATTCAATTCTCTGGGAAACAGTGTTATTGAGTCACACATATGTGATTTATTTTATTTTTTATTTTTATTATTATTATTTTTTTGCTGGTACTGGGGATCAAGCTCAGGACCTTGCGCTTGTCAGACAGGCGCTTTATGCCACTGAGCTATCTCCATGGCCCACATATGTGATTTAAAGTTACAAGCCACTAAATAAAAATTTAAAAAAATAAAACATTCTCACTATTTTTCATTTATACCTCATGCTAACTGGGTATGGGCACAAAGTGAACAAGTCAACACAAATTTCCCTATAATCCTCTCTCATACAAACAAATACTCTTATCCTTTCTTTCCTGGGTGAGGAAGGAGACTGAGGCTTGAAGGCTGAAGTCATGCACAAAAGTCTGCATTGCTAGGATAAAGGGAGTGTGGACTCTGGTCCCATACCCAAGTGGTTGGACTTCAGATATTTATCCCCTATATTTAAAATGGTTTTGGCTCAAAATTCAGTATAAGTATCATAGCAGGTTAAAGAGTCAAGTTCAGACTACACTTCACTTACACTAACACTATGAGTAAAAACATGTGTGTTGTGTGCTGGATTCTTATGTATACTTGTTACTAGCAATATATGATTTCTGTGAAACAAAAAAAATACCATGTTAATATAGTACATGGTAATGGTTCGCAAAAAACATACTTAAAGGTTCTGGTTAAAAGTTTATTAAGGGCTAGAGAGATAGCTCAGTGGTATAAGTGCCTGCCTGGCAAGTACAAGATCCTGAGTTTGATCCTCAGTAGCTCATGCCATGCCAGCCCTGGAACCACGGGTGTGCCATGATGGCCCTGTAATTCCAGTGCTGGCAAAGGTAAGACAGGAGGATCGCTATGAGTCTGAACTGCACAGTGAAACCCTGTACTAATAAAAGCTAAAAAAATTAAGGCGTTCATTAAATAACTGTTTATGTATGTCCTCTCACCTATGTGGTTTGGAAGGTTAGCAGATATTACAAAAGTGGAGTCTACTGGAAGTAGCAATCCAGCTGGGCAAGCTCCAACCCCGAAGCTGAGACTAGGATGTGGTGGTGCTCAGTCCTGGGTGCAGACAAGAGCCACAAGAAGGGATGTGCTGGTGCCTGAGTGTAGCTCGGATCACTCAGCGCAGAACTGAGCTTCTGGAGTCTGACGACTGCACTGTGCTGGAGTCTGAGGATTACTGTCTGAATCGCTCCCACCTGCACCCTTCGTCTGATTTGTAGCCCTTCACTACCCTTGCAAGGTGGCCTGACTCAGATCTGGCCACCATGATGGTCCCCATGTGACTTGGGGACGAAGTTGACACCACGTGCATGCTTCAAAGGGCCATAGTGAGGCTGCAAAGGAACCCTGCATGTGAAAGCAGCATTGCAGCCCCTGTAGGGAGCTCTCTTGGGGTCAGTCCCTATCCTTGACTTGAGTTGGAGACATTATAAGACTTGCAATTGTCAAGGAATATTCAGTAACAGAACCTTTCCAACTTGGGAATTCATTTCTGTCCCCAGGACACAAAATCATTCTAGTGAAGCCATGCTGCCAGCAGTCCTTTCCTTTTGCGGAAATACAATTTAGCAACATGAACCCAACCAGAAAATTACTCCTAACCACACACATTAGACACCGTGTTGTCTAAGATGATAATCTAGTCTTAAACAACTCATTTAATATCTCATATTAAAAACTTGGATGATTAAATCCATTATCTCCATTTTAAAAGACTGCCTCTCCAAGGATGTAAGATCATAAAAGTGAGAAGGTTCAGTTATACATGGCTTCTTTATTTATTTTTTTTTTTACCTCACAGAAGCTTTGTTGCTGTCCTCTGTCAGTCCCAGCAGCTATTCCACAGGAGCTAAGTTGACCCAGTTTGAAGCAAACATCTACCAGTCTGGTATGGAAATATCACAAACCAGCATTCCCAGGCCCCAGTGCCATGTCTATCCAGGGAATAGATAAGCCACATAGTTTTTCTGCTTTCCATCCAACCTGAAGCTGCCTGCTTCTCAAGACAGAGGCACTGTCAGATCACATGGGGAGCTTGAAAAACAACAAATGCCCAAGCTCCATGCTTGAGGTTCTGAAGTCAGGATTCTAGAAGGGAATACAAGTGGCAGTACATTTGTAATGCTCAATGATCCTAACATGTAGCCAAAGTTAAAACCACAAAATGGCCTGAGTACTGTCCAGCTACAGTACAGGCACCAAATAATGATATTTTGACCAATGACAGATCAGATATAATGTGGCTCATGCTACATAGTCAAGGGGTGTAGCAGGCTAGTCCACCAAGGCTTGCGAAAGTGCACTAGGTGATGTTTGTTCTACAACTGTTGGGATCAACCAATGCCACATTCCTCAGGATGTGGCTCCACTTGAAATATAACTGTACTTAGGGCTCAAGGGAGGCTTGATGCTGTAGACTGGGTCTGTTCAGAGCAGGCAGACTTTCTTGTCCTTGTTGACTGGTACTCACCAATCCCTGGCTCTATGTTAAAATCTACAACCCAGGAAGAAACCCATGAAATCTCCTTTTGGAAGAGTATTATAAGAGGAGTCCAGGGTTGAGGCCACATAGAATAGGACTAAGTTGTTACAGCTGTGAGATCCTAAAAAAACAATTCATCTCTTCTGGCACTTGGGATTTTGTTCCCTTTCTTCCTTTTGTGAAAATATGAACCATAGTAACTTGCACATCTTCTATGACGATTACAAAAAGAATATGAGTGAGAAAATATTCACAGGGCTCTTTGCACAGTGTGCAGTATGGAGCAGGCACTTCCTATATGGTAGCCGTTGTCCACAGCATGGAAGATGAAAGGCCATCCCTGGTGCCTTAGGACAGTGTCCCTCTCTGGTGTTTTTCTCTTCCAGTAGTAGAGAAAAGTCTTCTAATTACTCAAGAAATTAGATTTCATGTGAAAGATCTCTCTACACAATGAAAAGATTAACAAAAATTTTATTTGTATTTGTCAGAGAACACATCATTTTGACTCACAAAAGACCAACTGTACAAAATGTACATTTTTGGAAAAAATATATATATTTCCATTCTGCTACCCAAGGGAGCCACTTTACTGAAATTGAATGCCACTCTAAGAAAAGCTAAAGTATCTAACCCACATTTGAAACTATTTAAGCAATATAAAACTAGGGGTCCTTTCAGTAATTTTTGAGCAAGGCCTGTCCATGAACATTTTACAGTGGGCCTGGAAATCCCCCTGGGAACTGTGGCTCAGCCAACCAACCAGCTTAGAAGAGTGTCAGTCCCTGAATTCTAATCTTCAGGTAATCAGCAAATTGTAGGGAAACTAGAAAAATGACAAGGGCACTTCTGAATTTTTAGATTATTTTCATTCATTATGCTTAAGCATAATAATTCATTGAATTTTTTTCATCAAAAGCCACTTTACAGCAGATTTATTTGGTCTTTTCAGTAGTTCTTTGTGGTTTATCCTCTATACAGTTTAGTCCTTCAAGTCAGCATATTGAGGACAGTGACATAATGTGTGTACACTTCAGTTTCAGAACTCAGTCACAGTACTGACCACAGTGGGAGTTGAGAAATATTTCAAAGAGTGAATAAACTACTTTCTGTCACATTTAGTAACTGTCACAAATTTTCCACTTAAAGAGCCAGTAACTTCTTCCTAACACATGCCACCATTGATATCTGGGAAACTGTAAGGAAGTGAATAGTTTTCCTTTGCTTCTGCAAAGTCTGATGTCCAGATTTGTTGCCCACATTTACTTACAAAGAATGTCAGTCAACTCTGTTCTCAGCCCTGGGGCCTGAGCAAACCTTTGCTTTGTACAGACACTAAGACTCGGCTCATTTCTTCAGGTCTCACCATGATAGGGAGAGGTATAGAGGCATGATTTTCAAACCCCCTTCCCACTGAAAAAACTGGTGAAAGTATAGAAGCAGTTATGAAAGTCTAGAAAATCAATTCATTCAAAATAACTAATAGCCACCCTATCACATACCCTGTGATTAAGAAAAAAAAGATCAACAGTCTCCTTTAAGGAGTTGATCATGTTTCTGTTTGTTTTTCCCAAAAAAGGGTCTTGCTATATAGGTCAGGCTGGCCTTGAACTCACTATGTATCCCAGGTTGGCCTCGAACTCATGGTGAGCCCATTGAGTGCCAGGATTACACATATGCACCACCACGCCTGGTATGAGCTGATCATTTTTAACTTCATTATTTGCTTCTATTTTGTTTGCCCGATACTTAGAGTATATGATGTATGCTGCTTTCAAGGGCTTGGAGATTATGCAACCTAAGTCTTTTGCTTGGTTTTTCTCCTAAATATCTGTCCTTTGTTCACAGGAACAGAGCCCAACTTCAGAAGAAGCCTGTAGCTATGAATTTCTTCAGAGTTAAGAAGTTCTGAAGTGCTAGATCAAGGGATAAAGAATAGGCTTTGATTCAATCCACAGCAAGTGACAACTGTCATCCTTCATAAGGGACTCAAGGTGAGAGACAGTGGCAAAGAATGCTCATTTAAGTCCCCCTGTGACATCCCGCAAAGTCCCTTCACACCCAACTCTGCTTGGAATAAATACACGGGGAGCTCAGCTAATTCTCGGGCAGAATGCAAGTATGCAAAAGGCAGTCACGAGTGTGGACTCTGTAGCATCAGTCTTTACTCACCAGCAATGAATTTCACAGAAAAAAGCATGTGCTTGCCACCTGCCACATTCTAGCTAAGGAAAGCAATTTGTGTGTTTGTGCCTCACTTTCTAATCTGGAAAATGGTAGTGGCTTCCTTACATAGTAGTGAGGATATACTATGTATTAGGAACCTCAAGTCATTCAAGTTTGGAGGTATGCAAGACATACATTTGTTAAAAATCAGCACTAGAAGGGGCCAGAGAGGTGGCTCAGTAGAATAAGTGCTTCCCTGGCAAGCACAAGGGCCTGAGTTCAAAGCCCAAGTCTGCTAAAAAAAAAAAAATCATTATTAGAGATCGGAAAGTCACTGTTTTTCAAGTGAAGTACCCATAACTTACAATACATGTTATTTTTGCTTTGGTAAAAGAAACATAGGGTTCTAAAATGTTGTCAGTCCTCAGAGATGGTCAGGTCTCTTCCGAGGAAGCCTCTGGCTGGATGTGCTATCCGTGGTCCCCTGAAACAGGACACACAACAATGTCATTGTACGCAGCTGGCATCTTACATGCAAAATCTTTCTACAGCAGGCAGTGTAGTTGGAAGCAGAGCTGCAACTACTGCCAAGACTGCTGTGCACCCGCAGCTGCGCGCAGGCAGGGGCGACTGGCTGTAACTGCACCTGAGAAGCGCTGCGGTACTGTACCTTCTTCTCGCGGAGTGAGGTGCCCTGGGGTCTGCACCGAGGCGAGTGACTGACTAGCCCGGATCACTAGCGGCAGGACTGTTAGGGACAGCGCAGCTCGCTCCGGCAAGAGCTACCACCGCCCCAGCTCTCCTCACGGATGGCCACCGCGGAGCTCACACAGCCCAGAGGGCAACAGATGAAGCTGGCTCTAGAAAAGAAGGGCTGCAGGCGCTATTACTTCCCCGCGGGAGAGTCACTTTACTACAGCCTTGCATGGAGCCCGCGTGATGGCTCGGAGCGCCTCCCAGCACTGGAGTTCCAAGGTGACCCTTGAGGTAATTTCAGAACTCAGCCAAGAAAGTTTTCAGTGAGCAATCTTGGGCGGCTTCTGGATTCAGAGAAGCTCGGCTTGCAGGGCGTTCTTCACGCCTGACACCGTCTCATGCAAGAGGTTAGAGACGGACTACGTGGGATCATCCAGGTGACGATATCAAACCAAAGTGACAAAACCGCTATAGATTTTTCACCCAAAACTCTTTAAAATCCTATATGAATGCAGGGAAGAATAAATACTGACATGGCAAATAATTATACTCTTTATATGGTTCAATAAGAACTGAATGTTTTTGCTCAGAAATATTTTTGAAGAGTTAAATAACATATAAGATTCGTTATTTTGTTTTCCACCACTATGATCTATTTTTCCCCAAAAATCTTAATACTTTATCTTGTTTCATATATATATGTATATATATATATATATTTCATATATATATATATACATATATATATATATATATTTCTGCCCACAAGATACCTATTATTTCTGCATGTTTTATTACAGATAATATAAATTATGCTCCATATTATGTATCTCATGGCAATTTGTTTTACTTGCTTACCATATTAAATACTATAAAACAGAAATTAGAAGACCATCAATCAGAGTAAAGCTAAATATCTTGTTACACATGTGCAAAGGGAATTATGTACAAAGAAGCAGCTTTATATTGTGAATGGAATTTCTTTTGCAAATCCATATTTTATCAAAAGTATGCCTCTTTAAAGCAGCACAGATTTTCTTACCTAATTAGATCACCACTTTATATTAAATGCAAATTTAAACCATTTAAAATTATTTCTCTTTATTGATATTTTGGACTTATTTTTACCATCGAATATTATTTTGTGTTTGTCATTCATTATACTTTGCTGTCTTGTTATCATTTCTGCATTCTATTAAGTTGCCCATTTGTTGGCTTAAATGCCTGTTTTATTCAACTTAAGATACTTGTTCTAGTCAGTTTATGGCTAACGCAATACTAGGACTGGGTGGCTCTCAAATAAAAGAGACATATTTCTGGTAGTGCTGAGGCTGGGAGTCTAAGGTTAAGTACCAGCATGGCTGGGCTCTGCTAAGGGTCCTCGTCAGTTTAGACCATCAGCTTCTTGATGTACCCCCCAATGATGGGAAGGGGGTCAGCACATTCTCCAGGGCTGCTTTATAAGGACACGAATCCCATTCATGAAGATTCCATCCTTATGACCTCATCATGCAGTAGATTATGCTGGGGCTAGATTTCAAAGCATGAATGGGTTAGCCACAGGAAGTTTGTAACAATGCTATAGATTATATTTTCAGTAGTTTACTGATGATTCTTTGTGTTAACAACTTACAGAATCATAAAAGTCACAAAAATGAATGAATCTCAGTATTTCTCAACTCTTTATTGCACTATGCCTTCTTCCACATACAGATTTTGTTGCTATTTTAATACAAAGTTTGATAATATTTCTATGGCTACTAATGACTCAGATTTATCAGTGTGTCCTATTTACTCATGTGCTATTTATTAGTTCTTGAATCTCCCCTTCTGCTTTGAGTTTTCTTCTTTTTGAAGTATATCCCTGAACACCTTTTTTAAATTAAGGTTTATGACTGGCAAATGATATAGCTAAAATGCTTTTACTCTGCCTTCACTCAAAACCGTGAATGAGATTAGTGCCCTTGTACGTATTCTTCACAGGCACCAGTGTTCCTAGATACAAACAAATCACAGAAGCAGCTCACATGTGTGCCAGGCACTGTTACAGCTGTGCTGCTGTGTGCTTACTTTACAGTTAAACTGGGTGGAGTAGGACAGGATAGTCGAGGAGTCACTGCATGCATGTCTGGTTTTTAGACTTTATACTGTATGCTTATGTTAACAGTTTATAAGACTCACTTTGTCAGACATAGAAATAACTTCCACTTCTGGACATTCCCCCTGAACAGAGCTGTTCTGTTCAACCTACAGTTCAATATACTATATGTACATTGCTTTCTTTTCCTTAGCCCAGGGAAGATATGCTTTTTTTAATCACCTCTGTTATCAATGCAAATTTTTCTGTTAGCTAATTACCAGTTGATTACTTGCAACTTCTCTGACCATACCCTGTTTTTCACAATATTTAACATTTATTCATTCTTGATAGAAGTTTTGGAAATCTTCCAGTCTCCCACAAGTTTTTGATGCATGTATGCATTTCTATTTAGGTAGGGAATTTAAAGTGCATTCTCCCTTCTAAAATATCAGTTTTTCTTCCCTTTTGGGAAAATATCAGCTAGTTGTTGAAATACTGCTTTTCCATTAATTTCTCCTTATCAGAATTCCTGAGAGACACAGTCATTTATCTTCCATGAGCTTTCATAATTTGAGTTTCAATTCATAGACCACAAAGCTGATCTTTCTTAAGAGTGGATGGTTTTTAGTATATTCACAAAGTTGTACAGCCATTTAATTCCAGCACATCTAATTATCTCTGAAAGAAATTCCATGACTCTGAGAACCTGTGCACCCTAGTTCACTTTCTCTGGCCTTTGATAATCATAAATCAACTTTCTGTCTATTAATTAGCTATTCTGTATTTGTGTAATATTAGCTACTTTAAAGGGCTGGCCACATAGCTCAGCAGATTAAAGTGCTAGCTCAGGCGGATCGCAGCTGTTCAATCCCCGGTGTGCTGTGCTGGCCTCGCCCCAGAGTGTGCTGAGACAGTGATTGAGACTGAACACGCCTAAAGTCCCTGTGCTTGGGAGGCTGAAAACAGGAGAATCACTACAAGTCCAGTCTATGCAATGAGACCTTGTACTAAATACATAGAAATTTTTTTAAATTAGCTATTTTATACAAATGGAATCATTCAACACATGGCAATTTTATCTGTTTTTTTGGGCAGGGCAGATCAAAATGTTTTCAAGGTTTGCCCATGTTGTAGAATGACTAATGCTTCACTCATTTAGAGCAGATACAATGTCTTATTTATATATTCATCCACCAATAAGAATTTAGTTCATTTACGCATTTGGGTTATTATCAATAATGTAGCTGTGGACACTTGTGAAATTTTTGTGTACATAACCTTTTGTGTATACTTGTAAAGTCTTGGTGTATACTTGTGAAGTTTTGTTTACAGTTCTCTTAGGTGAGTAAAACTGCTGGTTCATTTGATTATTTTATATATAACTTTTTAAGGAGCTGTCAAATTGTTCCAAATTGGCTATACCATTCTATATTACCACTTAGCAATGTGCAAAACTACTAATTTCTCCAGAACTTTAACAACACTTGATTGATTGATTGATTGATTTGTATTTAGTGCCAGGTCTACAGGGTCTATAGGGTCTCACTATACAGATCGGACTTGTAGTGATTCTCCTGTTTTCACCTTCCCAAATGCTGGGATTATAGGTGTGCACCACCATGCCCAATGCCAATTGACATCTCAGCATGCCCAGGGGGTAGAGCTGGCATGATAGGCAAGCATGCTGGGGATCGAACCTCTGATCCCTGCATCTGCCTAAGCAGGTGCTTTAATCTGCTGAGCTATCTGGCTGGTCCTTAACAACACTTGTTATTATCCATGATTTTATTCTAGTTATCCTGGTTAATTTAAAGTAGGATTTCATTTTACTTTTGATTTGCATTTCCCTGATATCATTTTAGGCATCCTGTTACATGTTTATTGGCCATTTGCAAATCCTTTTCAGAGAAAAATATATTTCTAGTCCTTTCCTCACCTTTGGGTTGGTTTGTTGTTGGTTTAGATATTAACCTTTAATCAAATACATCATTTCCAAATATTTGTTCCCATTCTGTGGGTTTCTCTTCCCCTTTGTTGGTAGTGTCTTCTGATATGCAAAAATTTTTAGTTCTGATGATGTCCAATTGGTCTACCTTTTATTTGTTGCATGTGAAAGTGTGGTGTTGTGCTTCCCCTGTGTCTTGCCATCTATCCCCCATCCTCAGCCTCTCTTAAATTTTGTAGTTATTTCTACCTATACCTTAAACTTCCACATCAGAGCCAGGACTTAAAATGCCACTTTTGAATAATGCCCCACAGTCATCTTGAGGGTACTGAAGATCTGTTACCACAGTCATAGCCATGCCCTTCTGGCTCTCTAGGTCAACAGCCTTCTCCATACTAGGCTGTAGCCAAAGCCACTCATCAGCAGCCTACCTTGTGCCCTGTTCTTAGACCACACCCTTGCACACTTAAAAGTTTCTTTTGCTTCTTTCAACACTCCTACTCAGGAAGTAGAGTCCTGTCTTCAGTGCTGTGGAGCTACTGACATTTTGTCTCTGGTTCCCAGAGCTATTTTTCTCTAGTATCAGGCACTAAGAATATTTAAAAACTTTATTTTTCTGTCTTATCATTTTTATATGGGTTTAAAGGGCAGAAATAAGTGTCAAAAAATAGACTTCCTGGACACCTTGACGAGGATTTATAGAAGATGTTTCCATATCTTAATCACTGGATTGATTAACCTGCAGAAAAGTGGTTTGATTACAGTGGATCTGCTATGTAAATGGCGCAGAAGAAAATAATATCTAAACCCCAATTGGGTCCATTCAACCAACTGTGTAATTAAAAGGTTTTAAAAGATGGTATCTATTGGTAGCAGTGAGGAATTGCCTCTTGTGTAGCTGTGATACCAGGGAAAGCTCCTCAAGGTGGATTTGAGAGCAGGTGCCAGCCAGGCCTGGGAAGGTGCTATTGAGACCTTTAAGTGAAAGAGAGCAAGTGGCGTGGTTCCTGAAGAAAGGAAGTAAAGAGCTGGCCCTGTCATAAGTGAGGTAGAAGGTAATTACTACGCAAAGTACAGTCAGCATTGCCTGTGTTTGGAGAGCTACAATTCACAGCATACAGACACAAGGGGAATGGTCAGGACTTGGAGCCTAAGAGGCCAGTTTGGTCCAGTTTAGGCTGCCAAACTAAGGCTGCAGGCGAAGTTGTCAGGACTGATTTGGAAGCCCTGAGAGCAGGACAGACCGCATGGGCGGCACACCTGCTCTGCATATTCTTGTAGATGACCAGGTCGGCCTCAGAAATCCCACCCGACCCAGGAAGGACATGAGTTTGCAAGGAGAAGACATCATTG
The DNA here is from genome assembly GCA_004027165.1 of Ctenomys sociabilis. NCBI lineage: Eukaryota > Metazoa > Chordata > Mammalia > Rodentia > Ctenomyidae > Ctenomys > Ctenomys sociabilis. The sequence continues at coordinate 44,643 of PVKA01008348.1, forward strand.
CTGCCTGGTATAAATTAGTTTATGTCTCAGTGCTCTAAAGTCCTAAGAGCATAACTACCTTGGTAGGACACCATGACAGTAGCTTCTAGACAATTTGGAGACCAAGGTCTACTCAATACTAAAACCCAAGTTAGTACAGTTGAGGCAAATGTCAACTTTAGAATAAGTCCTTCCCTAAAAGAGATTCCTTTCCATGTAGTCATAAACCCACACACTCATGAGCCTGGCATTGTAAACATTAGAGTGCTCGATGTAGATCTATCTCCATGGCAGCACAGGGGTCAGAAGGGAATGAGGCAGCCTCCACTGTAGGGAAAGCCACCTACTAACAGGCAAAGGCGCATTCATGAAAATCACTGCAATGCAATATTAATTCCATCTAGACGATCTGGAGAGCAGTGCAAAGAGGGAACTGAGGAAAACTGAAAGACATTCATCACAGAGGCATTCACAGAGGCAAGAAATTTCAGAGCAAAGAGCAGACACTGATGGAATCCAGTTGTTGGACTGAGGTAAAGAAACTAAAATCTGGTCATGATGGTACACGTCTGTAATCCCAGCACTGAGGAGGCAGAAGAAGTAGGATCACTGTGAGTGTGAGACCAGGCTGGACTACACAGTAAGTTCAAAGTCGCCACTATGAACTACATAGTGAGACTCTGTCTCAAAAAAAAAAAACTGCTACAGAAATGAAGTTGAAAAGGTAAGTAGACATACATTATATTTTATCTCTCTAAAATCCTGATCAATAGTGTAAGTGCCTGCCTGGCAAACGCAAGGTCCTGAGTTCGATCCTCAGTACAAAAACAAATAAATGAAAAACCCCTGATAATTGTAAAGTGAACTGTTCAGAAGAGATACAATGCAATGTATTATGCCTTTTAGAATGGATAAAATGGTGTTAAATCCAAAGAAAAAATCTAAAAGATAAATTAACATTTGTTAAAAAAGATAAAACTAAACCAAATAAAGATGTCATTTTCTCATCAAAGTAGCAAAATATAAAAATATTGCTCAGCATCAGTCAAGGGATGATGAAATGGGAAACTTCACCCAGGAAGTGCAACTTAAAAACCTTTTAAAAGATTGTCTTAACAATAATGTGTCAAACTAAATGTGTATATATTCTTAAGGTGGAAATCCTGCCTTTGGGAATTAGACTTGATCTCAGAAGACTCAGACACAAGGATATAACATTAACTATGATGATAAAAATGTGAGCTACACAAATGCCAAATTATAAATGAACTTCTAAATAAACAGTGGTGTCTTTAGGAAATGCTGGTCAGTTGTTTAAATATTTATTAATTTATCCAGATGGGAAAACATCTTCTAATATAAGGGTAAATTTTAAGAGGAAGAGAAAAATCTACATAAATTATCATTTGAATCTTGGAAAAATATTTAATAAAGACTGGAAGGTTAGGTGCTGGGGAGCTGGCTCAGTGGAATAAGCACTTCCCTGGCAAGTGCAAGGGCCTGAGTTCAATCCCCGGTTCCACCAAAAAAAAAAAAAAAAAAAAAGACTGGAAGATTAGATTATTGAAGTTATTGGCAACATTTTCTTCCTATACTTTTTAATTATTTAAAACCATTTTTGCAACAACTTTACACTTTTACAAGTTGACCTTTTATAACTTCTCTGATCCCACACAGATTTTTCCCAAGTTCTACTATAATTAAGTCATAGTGAAGAATGCCATCTTATGCAGAGACACATGAATGACCAGTAGCTAGCCCTGTGTCAACTGATAATTGCAGGTGATCACTGTGAATATTGAAACACTTCATGGTGTGAGGTAGGTGGGGTCTCAGTCGTGTACAGTTCTAATTTCTCAAAAGAACAAAGCAGGCATGTCATTACCTTTGATATTGTGTTAGATTTATGCTAAAATCATGAGCATTATTTCTAGTCTGTATAAGCAGAGAGATAGGTAAGAAAAACAATGTTCCAAAAAAATGAAAAGTAAAGAAAGGGTTGCATCATTTCCACATGACAAAGCTAGAGTTTGAACCCAAGTCTCCTGCCTTTTTCACAATGACTCAATATCTTGCCCAGGTGAATATCAAGAAAGAGGAAGATACTGTTTTCACCAATTAATGAATGAGGTTATGGACTATGGAAATGTTATGATCGCTCCCGGGGAAAGTCACAACTCTAGATGACAGGGTACCTCTGAAACCTTGACTGATAGAAGGCTAGGTTCACAGCTTATCAACTGCTACCCTCAGCTGTTGAGAAACCTCTTTTCTAATGTTTATGGTCATTAAGGTAATAGCACAACAACAGGTAGGTATTCACCTACCTGGCAAGGTAAGGCGACTGGTGGAGCTAGTGCTGGGAGCCGGGGAGCCATGAGAACGCTTCTTTATGCCTGTGAAGGAAAGAACATGAAAAGCAAAATTAGGATTGAGGATAAACTCAGTCGATAGGGAAATGTTCCTATGAGATGCTGTCAAATGAGCTAAAAGTCTGGATGTGGAAATAACCTGTAGAAGGTTAGGTGAGGTTACAGCACTTGCTCATACTTATAGTCAGAAAAGCCCAGAGTCCAGCTGCTTACTCTTGTATGATTCTGCTCAGTTCTTCTGATTGGCAGGTTAGCACTTTAGGGATCAATATATCGGGACAGGCTGTAGCTTGGCACCATCTCGAAGTCGCCTAAATATGCAGTTGCCTGGGCGTTACCTCTAAGGATCTTGTTTGCAGTGTAATAGGATACGGGCTGGCAAATGTACTTTATAAGTCCCCAGATGATTCTGATATATATTCAAGGAAGAGAAGTGCAGTAGCTAAAAAAGGTAAAGTTCTGTTTTGTGAACAGAGGAATCAGGGGTTTGGTCCCTGCTTTGTTGCTGCAGATTTTTCTTGCTATTGGACCTCAAGCCATTAACCAGATCCTCCTGAGGCTCAGCAGGCATTCATCTGAAAAATGGGGGAAGGAACAGTTAGATGAAAGAGCTGCCACGAGTATCAAAGGAGTCAAGGTGTATTACAGCACTCAGGAGGTGTGGGGGACTACACAAGCATGAGGTTACTGAGGTCTCCATGTTTCCAATAGTGGCAATGAAACTTTAGTAAGAAGGAAATTAATTTTGCCCATACAGTTTAATGGGTCATGGGAAGATGAAAAGACAGCTGCCAGGGTGAAATTGATGAGGAGAACAGAACAGAGGGACAAGGGAAATGCTGCCACACTGTCCTGCGTGAGTGTATTTTACACATGTGTATGTATGTACCTGTGCTTGCATATGGGTTATGTATATACATATATAGTTCATGTATATTTATATATAAATACATAGACACACATGAACACATGCTTCATTCATCTATTTCTTTTGCCCACCAGAATAAGAAGGCTGAGGGGCAGCATCCAGCAACCTGGCAGAGATTCATGATTGGAGCCGGCAGAACTCGAGAGAATGCTTAAGGATACACACATGTTAATGTTATCTGTCACTACACCTTCAAGCATCCTAAACGTTTAGTAAACTCTATACAGAAGCCTAATGTGAGTGGACTGAGTGCTGATGGAGAAAGCGCTGTGGCCACAGTCACTGGTGAAGGTCATTCAATGACTCACAGGTAGATCAGCATCCCAGGAAGCAGGCACTTGGGGCTGGGGGTGACCCAGTGCATCCTGAGCTCTCCCCACCCCCAGAGTTCCTCTGAGAAGTGAAGACAAATGCTGGATGGCACTTGAGACTATTTTATTTTAATTTTGAGCATGGTACCAGCTTTGATCTTCTGTGTTGTTGTTGTTACTATTCTTGGCATTAGCAGTGGTGTTAATAGGAGGAGTGAAAAAAGAAAACAGCAAAATAAATCCAATCACCTCACACCTGCCAACGGTGTTAATTTATGTGAGATAAGATGCAGCTGCTAGTTGTAGCTGGCAGGATAGTAGTAGTAGTGTGCTTCCCAGGACTCACGGCTTTCCTGGAGAACAGTTGAGTTCTTCAAGGGTCTAACCTGGTTAGACCTCGGCTTGAGATTCTTCAGTAATGATCTGTGTAAGTTATGTATTCCACAGTCCTCTTCCAGACGCTGACACAGATTCCATGGTAGGAGGGCAGAGGTTTGTATTTTAACAGGTTCCGCAGGAATTTATTATTAATTGTTCTAATGTAATGCTTTGGACACTAAGAGATGAGATGAAATGTTTACCAGGGTGACATTGGTCAGGGATGGGACCACCTCATCTCACAAGCCATCAGGTTCTGTTCAACACTATCTTTCAGAAATCTCGGTATACCACGAGTCAGCCCTGAGGAGGGCCCTCTAACCTTGTGGTCCAGAGTCCTTCTGGTTCCACCAGAAATGCTTCCTCTGGGTTTCACTTGGGCCTTTTTCTGTGGTGGGCATGCCAATCACTCAGTGTTATTCAAAGACTTTATTTCTGTCACAGAGTACTTGGGGCAAGATTTCTTGACAGTGGCAAAATGACATTTGGGCTGCATAAATACTTGTGGTGAACATGGTTCTGTGCATTGTGGGTGGTTTAGGAGAATCTCTGGCCTCTGTTACACTCTCTTCATCATGACACTCAAAAGTGTCCTCCAGGGAAAATTGGGCACAGTTGAGAACCCCTGCTCTAGTGTGGCAATGGGATGCAGGTTTTTATACAGAGCCACGATTCCCAACATAGCCATTTGGTCATACTACCTCATATCAAGCAGTTACTGTGTCCTTGGCAGCCTATCAATTAGTCACAAGTAAATGTCCATTAGTTGTCTTTTCTGATCTGAATGCTGACAATAAAGCCACTCCCATTTCATGGTATTTAGAGTCAAAGGAACTTAAAGTAATTTGCTCGGAGTTACTGATAAATTTGAAGCCAAGATGCTTCAAAATTCAAACCACAGAAACTTTATTTATGCTCCTTGCTTCCTCTTAATCAATTCATGATCTGAGTTTCCTTTTCAAGTACAGTCTCTCAACTTGGCCTAATGGTAAGGGAAACATGGAACAACTTTTTAACAAAAAGGAAAAGCAAGACACAGTAAGCGAGCACTTCTGGAGTAGACACTCAGGGACCTTAATATTTTGTAAATGCCTGAAGTGATGCTGACCCTTGGGGAATCTTGTGTAACAGAAATTTCCTTCTTGTCTAACTAGAAAATTTGGTGCTCTGCTTTCCTTGTGTACTCTAGTGAATCCGAGAGATCCAATGTAAACTTGCTTCCACAAGTACTTGAAAAAATCACAAAATGCTCAGCAACTATAACCTTTCAATATTAATACTTGTGGAAACATTTATTATTGATATTTTTCATAGAAAGTGTTGAGGCAACTAAAAAACAATAACTTGCTGTGATTTTCTAAAACTCTAGTTTGATAACCTTTCCTTAAGGCTGCTTTTCATTCCCTTGATAGCCTGAGTGAAACAGTGAAAAAACAGGTCAGTCAGACTTTCTTTAAGTGCTGTTTTCTGTGAATGCTTGATGAATGACCAGTTATCAGGAAGGGTTGCATCCCCACCTGCCTCTCATAATCATGGATTATAAACAGGTGGGAAGAAGAGAAACCTCTTTCTGATTTCTCCAGACCTTCAGAGGGCACCCAGGACTAGAGGTGACATTGGTTCTGAGTCAGCCTGCCCCTGGCTCCCAGGGCACTGAGGCTTGCTTCCCGACATCATCTTCTTCTCTACAGCTATCAGCTTACCTATCACTCTACTCAACGTTTCAGTCATGGAAGAAACGCCCTGTTCATCTAAGTTTCTACCTCTAGACCTCTTCTCTGCTCCCTCAATCTCATTCCAGGGAAAAAAATGTCAGAAGCTAAGCTGGAAGATTCAGACGCACATTGGTCTTCACACTGTGCTGTTTGATCCCACATGGCAGACAATAAAGACAAGCCAACACATACACCTGGCCCTTGGATTTTTGTAGAAATCCACACAAAATGCTCCTCTGTGAGGGACTGTATATTCACAGACATTGCTTTTCCATCTTGGCTATATGTAAGGATGCTGCTTAATTGGTCTCAGGTATATCATGGGCCTGAGCATGGCCTGGGCCTGGCCCTTTGCTAAAGTGAATACTCATTCAAGATGGAATTTTGAAAGTGATTTCCATTTTTCTTTAGTTTTCTAGGAAACACAGATCCCATTTACTTAACACTGGGAATTGGACAGGCCTTTATACCAGAATATGCACAAACTTTTGCCCTATGTTATGACTCTAAGTGTTTACTCTACTTTATTAATTTAAAAATAAGACTAATGTATGTGATTTCAGAAATCTCACATGATTTAAAAATGAATCAGGTAAAATAAAAACAAACAGATAAGCCAGTAATAAATGGTATTTTTCTAATTATTAATAAATTAATAATTTATTAAATTGTAAACATCAATTTAGGAACTAATTGAGAGGATTGAGTAAGAGCCAACATTAAAACTCTAATGAACTGTGAAGTACAATATATGTCTATTATTATTCAGTTTATATTCAAAGGAAAGTGTGTGTGTGTGCGTGCACGTGTGCATGCATGGGTGCACATGTATGTGTGAATTTTTAAATGAGCACTTTAAGGTCAAGAATCACTTTATTTTGACCCACAGTGCATGTGTGGGAGTAAACAGGGCAGAAATGCTGTCATCGTGGCTTTTGTGACTTGAGGTATCTTCTGACAAACGAGCAGCTTTCAGATACTTCAAATGAATGCCCTTGATTGGTTCAGCTAAGAGGCAGCGTGTGTAATTCATCAGGAGCCTCAGAAGAAGACAATGAAGTGACAGCCAAGGTTGTCCACCTTGCAACAAACACACACACACTTCAGGGTCAGGAGGTCCTGCATTTAGCGCCGCACTGGTGATGTGCAGCTTAGCCTCCAGGACATCATTTTCTTTCTACAAAATAACCAAGCCTGTGTCTACTGAGAAACCAGTGACTGAGGGCCACCTGAGACCAAATGACGTCCTTGTGAATCATCAGATTTCAGGAGTGTTGTTATGGTATATGCAAATCCACTGAGCACAGGTTAATGTGAAAGCCCCAATGAGGATGGTGTCTGTCACTATTTGGGGTGTTTTTAATCACTTTTTAGCACACTGTAAACACATGCCTTTGTGACACCCTTTCATTTCTGATCATTATGGCTAAGTGTGTCTGATGGTATCTTTCTGTTCCATTTGGGCAGCAAGGCAGTATCTCTGAACAAATTATTTTTACCACTTTATGGCTTAAAAGAGAGAGCACCAACCTAAGTTCAAGTTCTGAGGCTTTAGGGTTTTGAACAAATGATCCATGGGAGAAATGCAAATGATACATCCCTTCCTAAGAGTTGTCATCCACCAGTATATCAATGAGAACAGCTGATCTGCAGTGTTAAGTAATATTTCTCCCCATGGTACAACACCACTACTCTTTGCCTTGATGAGATTTGATGATGTCTGTCCATTACTAAAGCACAAGAGATATTCAGGTATCTTATAACCTGTGTGTTACCGATGATTACTGTAACATTTGAATGTCTCTGGAATTGGGAATAATCAGTGAGAATAAACAGCTCAAAGCTGTTTACAATGATTGATCCAGTAACTGTATATCTAGAAATCTGTCCACCAAGATATTCTGAAATGAGGCAAAGCCTTGTAGATAAAGTTCTCCATTGCTATATTATTTTAAAATGCAAAAACTAAAATAAAAGTATGTAATCATTCAATAATAGAGAGGTACTTAAGTAAAATATGCCAGAATTTAATGATGCCAGAATATAATATGCCAGAATTATTATAAAATAATGTGCTGTATTGTGTTACTATTGAAATTATATTAGCAAGAAGTTTCTAAAAGATAAAACATTTGAAACCACTGTTAGGTGAGTGAACTGTAATGTAAAATTTAGTATACTGTATGATCTTCGCTGTGTAAAAACACATAGTAAAAGACGCGAAGAAAGTACAGTATTAATGCTGCTTAATCATTGTAGATTATTACAAGTGATCTGAAATTCTTATTAATGGTCTAATAAGAATAATGTTATAATGTAACCAGAATGCACAGGGCAGAATTGGACTCTGAAAGACTGTATTTTCCAAAATGAGTAACAATCCAGTGACTTTACGATTCAAGAACAATATGCAGGGTTGCCCACCAACACAGTAGCATTTGCACAATACACCTTGTCACTGCTAAGGGTCCCCTCCTTAGTGGCCAATTTCAAGGAAACAGGCTGTGAGCTGACAGTATTAAAATACTTGTGTCCCCACAAACAAAGGTATTGACTATTTGCTAGTGAGATTCCTGAAGAGCAGGAAAATGTTTCCAAATATAAGCTGTTCGAGAAAAAGAAAAAAGTGAGGTATTTGAAAGTTAATATTGTAGGGCTGTGAAACCATTAATATAATTGTGCCTTGATGGAAAATGACCTACAGAAGTCAGTCTAATTCCATGAATGCTGAAGTTTCTTACACCTTAGCGGAACTTCTGATAACCCTTATACCTCATCCATCATTCAAAAAAGATGATCTGAACCTCGATGGAATCATGTTCTGGGAGCATCTACCATGTATAGGCAAAGGTACTTGATGCTTGGGTGTTATGTGGTGACTTGGAGACATATGGGAGACAAAGTTTGAAAGCCTGTGTATCTCAGGACAGACTGTAGACAACAACTTAAGAAAAATGAAACAGCTTTTTAATGTTTCAATTTCCAATTAAAAGGTTCACTCATTGTTTTTATTTGATAAGCAGAAGACAAACATACAAGTGCTTATTCATTCCTAGATACTGGGGGAAATTATACATTGCGTGACTGTCAGGCTCATTTGCGAAGTCACGATTTATAATAAACATAACTTTAATTCTTTGATAGCAGCTTAGCATATTGTTTGATATGAATCCCTATGATTAAACTTTGCATTTGGAGATACAAAGCTATGACATTGAATGGGTTATTTTAACACACATCACAGGAAACAGAACATGCTTCCTCAGAATGGATGGTCATTCTCTTGCGTTCTGATGCATGTATGCAAATTATGACCAGTATTTATTTTTATCAAGGCATGTTTCACATCATGGAACTACATAACATCTCATAATATCTTCTGTTAAGTGAAGTTCATCTCCATCTTCCCTTTGGAAGAGTATTTGAAGAACATATCCAGAAATCTCTTTCTCATTCTTCCTAAAGAGCTACATATTCAGCATGATCTGGGTGGCAGTTTGGAATTTTGCTTCTGCTTGCTTTTCTTTTTTGAGTCTTACTATACATTCTTGACATTGATTCGGATTTGAAATGTAGCAAAACTTAAGGCTGAGGAGATGAGCTGGAGTTTCCACTCTTATACGGCCAGAGCCCTTACCAAGAGACAGTCTACAGCCCCATGGTGAGGATATAACATCCTGTGGAGAAAAGCCCTGTGATGGTGAACTTACACTCTCCACTACAGGAAGACAATAATAGGTTACTGGCCTCGAAGGGACTCACTTCCTTTGAGCAAGTGATCTCCCACAAGCCTCTCCTTTTCCTTGCTTCCTTTCATCAGCCTGTTCTTTCCTCCCAACCTATCTCCATCCTAGAGACACAAGGTTCCATCATGTGGGTTACCTGGGAATGTGATACGTTTCCCCCATTATTTTGTTTCTGTGCACTAACATGATAGCGTAAGCAGAATGGCTTACCTGGACAAGGTAAATGCCGAACTTATTACAAGGTAGAAAAATGTGAGAAGGGAAGGTGAAGAAGAGGGTACTGAAACACAATTAGACACTGATGCTTGGAAAGAATCTCGCTGTACAATAGGCACAAAAGCTGATAAACCTAACCAAGCTCTACAAATGAACAGAGTAAGTACACTTTTAAAAATTTAACAGCATATAAAATTGTATAAAAATATCAAAGCAAGAAAAAGGAAAGCTATATATTATAGTTCTAGCTCTAGAATCAGTTACTAGATAATATCTATGGCTATAGATTTATATATGTATGTTGGTATGTGCCTGTATTTCCATACCATCACACATATACCCCCTCTCTACATGCAGAGAATGCAAATTCCTACCCCAAGAGAGATCATGACAGGATGAAAACAACTTTGAGTTGTGCCTCTGAAGAAATCTACTCAGAAGCCATTAGATTTTAAGGGGCTTTATCTTAAATGAGTTACCTTGCACCATAAACTAACAGAGAAATACAGGTGCAGAAGTGAGTTCCCATGAAAATGCAGGGAAAAGTACAAGAGTCAGAGCTAAAGCTGACCAAAGCAGAGATGATGGATGCAGAGATGGTACCTACTATGGGCAGCCTCAGGCAGTGTTCACCCTAGGAAAGGTTGACAAGGTCTCTCCAGGGGAAAATGAACAAGTGCACTGGGAGAACGGACAGAGCCAACACGTGACTCTCTCCCTCTCCAGGCTCTGTAATGGCACACTCAGGTGGGTCCACGTTCCTTTGGTGAAGTCTTCCATTGCCAAGGTTAATCCACTTCTGCTTGGGAGCAGAAGCCAAAATATACATCAGTTCATCTCAGGGGTGAGGTTTAAATTTGACCTTCTTCAACTTTATTGTGTGGGTTTCTAGGATTATGTAATGTGAAGACAAGTTCTTTCAGTGGAGCATTTCCTGCTTGCCTCTCCCAGAGAAGCACCTGTCTTTTACAAAGGCCCAGTGTGGACCTCTAGAGGCCTACTTCCCACTTCTCGAAGCTTCCTTGACCCATTTTCACTACTCAGATGAGCTGCCTCATAGAGGTCACCCTGGTTCCATTATAATTGTAATGTCACTTCTGTGCTTATCAGGGTCTTTAAAGACAGGAAATGTTAAAAACTGAAACCATGCCTTGAGGTAATATGTCTCTCGGTTCCCAAGGGGATGTTTCAGAAAACCTTGTTACTGTTCATTATGATTTTTTCATTAAGTTCATTTTCCCAGAGATAATGAGGTCTTTAATCATGAATCACTGTTGATGAATTACAAATAATACTTTCCATTTCCTCATGAATAAGATCCAATAAAACATCGTTATTGCACTGTTACGTGCTTTAGCATCTGGTTTGGCTGTGGTTCGGTGCTGCACCCACCTAGACTCGCGGAACAGAGCTGTGCAGTGACTTCTCATGCTGCACGCACAGAGCCTCCTGCATGCTCCAGAGTCTATTGTAACTTTTACGTTTCAAATTAGACTCTACTGCTACTTCACATAGACTGGTGCCATTATTCCGTTTAGTACACCATTCTCAGATCAATTCGGTTTTATTCTACTGTTCTTTGGCTTTGTTTTTGTTTCCTCTTAGCCATAGAATATTTAAATTTTTTTTTCTAATCTGACTGACAACCTTCCATGAATTATCTGCTATTTCCTATCTCTCAGTGTCTAGCTACATGTACTTAGAACATAAGCCGCATGAACATAATGATGTGGTTGGCAGAGAGAAGATGTTGAGTACATTTTCAGGTAAAGTTCAAAGATGTTTGCATTTGCAAGAGAGTGTGATTGTGCTCAATCATTTTACAAATCTTTCCCAATCATTTACTGAGTACTGGGTACCATGATGTGATGGCTCTTGGGATTTGTGTGGGCATTTCAGAACCAGGCCAAGAAAGCTCTCAGTTGGGAAAAAATGTTGACCCCTCTATCTTTTTATTTGGGATATAATTCTCTATATATAGACTTTCAGTTAGGATCTTCTCCAGTTCTTATGATGAGAGGAAATAGTACAAAGCAATTTCTATTACCTAAGTCTTGCTAAGGTATTAAGTAATAGTAGAACAAAATATATTACAAGTTCTGTTTACCCATCCATCTATCCAAAGAAAAGTAGTTTAAGAGAGAAATAATAGTGAAAAGACAAGCAACTTTATTCCTAAAATACGATTAGAGAATTTGCCCATCTTCATCTCTTTGTCTGGTGTTTTTCTTATTCTATGTTCTTTATTTTTCATTTTTTACATTTACTAAAGACATGGTTCCAGGTGGAAAATATAGTATCTTAAACTCTGAAAATGAAGTGCATGTACACATTGTTCGTAGTTTAAGTTTCAGGTGTTTCATATCATTTTATTGGTACATATATTAGCTCCAGAATGAGATCCCATCAGATATTGTTAATCGTTTTTGAAAAGCTCCAAGTATGACATGGACAATAGAAAAAAGGCCATTGGAAGAAATAAGTCTTTTGCTTGCTGCTGTAAGGCTCATAACCTAGGGAAATTAGGCATAAATAAAAACGGGAGTACAAATCTCCCTAAGAATGAGTCATGATTCCACCAAATCTCATCAATTAACACAGCTTGTATGTATTTAAGGACCCAGAGACCTAAATGCAAGGCCTGACTCCATTTGTCATGTTTTACCTAAGGATGTGTAGAACCTGTGGTGTCTTAGTGTAAGGAGGGCTCTGCAGTCTACTCATTGTCGACTCAGGTGCACACGCCTTAAGGCAGTGTGTAAACCAGAGTGCGGTGCTACCACTGGTCCAGTGGGATAACACTTGTCCAGTGTTGCCGCTCTACTCGTGGGAAGCTCTTTCAATAGAATTAAAGCGCTATAGAAAATGAACTAGAGCTTCCACAACATCGATTTTCCAGTTGATACAAATCTAGATTCATTACTTTAATATTTTACAATCTTTAGTAGCAATTCATAACATAATAACACATGTTTTATATTTTCTCAAACAAGTAACTTTGCATTTCACTCAATGTGCCTTCACAGCACTTTTTTAAAAGTATTTTTACTCCCAGGAATCAAACTCAGGACCTCACACTTGCCAAGAAAGGTGCTCTGCCGCTTAGCTATTTCCCAGTTCCAACATACTTTGAAGAGATTTAAAGCTGACCTACATGGAGCTTCTGTTTTTCTCACTGAGCATTTTAGGTAAAGTACTATACGGTGTAAAATTCTCCTCCCACTGTTTTTACTAATCAATGACATAAAGCAAATGAAAAACATTTCCATCTTTATTGATGCTAGAAAAAAATGGCTATATTCCTATTTCGTTTTAAATACTGTATAGTGTCTTTTACTGGAATATAAAATGGAAGCTGTAGACATTCATTCTTGTTTGGTTGGCCAAAAAGCTCCACTTACAAAATTACAGAGTAGAAAGAAATGAGGTAAAGGTCCAGGTTTCAATGTCAAGAGTTGACATACCCTCAGCTATATTTCATTCCTATACAAAAATCAGACCACCTGTAAAAACATAGCTTGCAAATGCTGTCCCATGGATTGCACATGACTCACAGTCATGTTTTGTTTGACTAGCACAGTGTAAATTTTTGAGATAGTTATGAACATGTACAAATTTGAGAAGTATTTACATAAAACCTTAGGTAATTAATGCCCTTCATCCCTCCACTGCACAAAGCTAGCAGCTGACTGGGCTGCCTGCTTCTGACAGTCCCCAACCTCGCCAGTTCTTCCCAGTGCCCACTGTTCCTTATTCGCTGATGCGAAAGCCCATTGCAAATCGCAGTGCCTCAGAATAGTTGTGATATGACATGGCTTTCTTTACTCCTGCACTTGACCTGTTTCAGCACCTAAAGTTGTTTGAATCTGTGATCACCTTACTCCCTGTCAGGAACACAGTTAGAAAAGCAGAGCGAGCAATGGAGAAATGTGAGAACCGCTATGAAACCAGAGATAAGCCTCACTGAAGCAAGCTGTGCACGCAGCAGCACCCTCCTGTGTACTCTGTACAATGATGCTCTGCACATATTTTGGTTGTGAAACATTTGAAGAAGCCAAAGCCCTTGCAGACCACATCCGGTCTCCATCTTTCTGGCTGCTAAAACACCAACATTTTGCTTTGGTGATACAGAGGCTTTTTAATGCTTTTTGTATGTACTTTTAACATAGAAATTAAATTTTAGTGGGGTTATAGTTCTGCCCATAACCTGGCTCACTTTCTTCCTTTTCCTAATCCCGATTCAGTACTTGTTGCCTAGGCTGTGCTGTAGGAATCTCTTTCTACAAATCATAGCATTTACACTCATAAAATTGCATTTTTTGCACTGCACTGCAGCTATCCCACTTCCATTTGGTTTCAGGGGACTACATCGTTATTCCCTTTCCCTGCCACATCTATTACTCGGATTTTTTATTTGTGCTATAAATCAGCTCCTAGATAGTTTTAAGACTCGCTAAAATTAAAAGAATGTGATCTGACCTAGTTCCCTGATGCTAGTTCCCTTATTATTTCCCTGAATTACAAAAAGGAAAGAAAGAAAAGAGATAAGAAAAGGACCAGCCAGTGGTCAACATTTCAGTGACTCCTTAGTATTCAACACTACCCAGTGAACACAGTGGCACCCCCTCGACAGTGCGGTCATCAGCTGGTGCACGGGGTCTATATTCATGACTGCACAGATAAAATAAATTAAACGTCAAGTACAGATTCCCTTTTAAAAAGCAAACCATTTCATATTATACAAATGGAACAAAAAAAGCACAAGAACAAGCTTTAGGTCTGAAAAGAAATTGGAGAAAATGAATGGTTCCCAACTCAGGAAAGATCCTAAAATTGGAATTATCATTTCGGTGAAATGACAGTCAGGGTGGCTGGATCCACCTTCAGTATAAAACAATAGCAGTTGAAGTAATGGCATTGACAGTCATAAAATGGCAATTTACTGTGTGTGGCTTTTGCAGGCCTCTCCAGCATACCCAGGATGTCCTTTCTCATCCAGCCGGTCAGGTGCTGTGAAAGCCCAATCATTTGCAAAGGAGTTTCGAGGAAGCCCCTTCATGTTTGTGCAAAATTCCCAAGTGGTTGTGTTTGATCAGGGGCAGTTCCTCAGAGCTCTAACACTTCAAGCCGACCCCCGAGTTGGCACCCCTGGGAGATGACCTGAGAGGAGGTCTGGGAGAGGGGCTTGCTTTTGAAAGTTGTACACCTTCCCCAGATAAGGGTCTTTGTGGAAGGAGGAGAAGAATGAAGAAGCTCAGCTAAAATGATGCAAGACATGGGCAGCCTCTTTTAGTGTGTCTGAATCGTTTTACTCTTCTGAATCTGAAAAAAAGAAAAAGAAAAAGAAAAATGTCAATGCTGCCTTTCCCTCCCTCCGCCCTCCATGTCTTAAGATTTAGGGAGGACAAAAATAAAAATAAAAAAGGGATTGATTAAACAGTTAAGGCTGGCCGCAGTGGCCCTTTGTATCATGATTCATCCTATCCATGTATTGGAAATCTCGGCAGAGACCTTTGAAACACTGACATATTTGCAAATGTAATAGTTGCTTTAAAGCAGATTATTAAATATTTAGTTCATGCAGTATGGATATTAAGCCGCTTTATTTTGCAATCGAGATAACAGTGGCCGCCAGTCTTGTCAGTGGGATTAGAGGACATCTGATTCCTCCAATAATCTCAATTGTTTCTCTGCAAAAAGCATCGCTCTTCTCACTCAGAATTCTTGCCCTGCTCTTAGAAGCTTTCCAAAGACATTTAAAATAAGACTTGCTCTGGACAAAATCATTCTGTAGATGGGTAAGTCTTCTGAATTCTCCACTGGACCCAAAGGGAGTAGATAGAGGAAAAAGAAAAGATAGAAATAAGACTAAGTTAATGGAAAAAGACAACACTGAATTTTCTTTTGGACCTGGTATGCTCCACCCCATGTAGCCTCATTAGCCATGGGAAAAAAAAAAATTAAAATAGCAAAATCTTCATTGTAGTGCTGGTTTTCATTGGTGCTGCAGGCACTGGGGCTCATCCTGCCTTCTGCGCAAGCCTCACAGGGATGGAGCGCAGAGGCTCAGACTTTAAGGAGGGTAACATCATCTACAGAGATGCCCTAAGGCGTCTCAGGACAAGGCAAGTTTTTTATGCAACCTTCAAGACTAAGAAGCTTCTAAATAAGATTCAGCTGAAATTGGGCAGAAAACTAGCTGGGAGATAGGACAGCCCTTTCTGATCTATGGTAATTACAGTCAGTTTTCCGTTTTCCAGGGGCCATTGATCCAGGCCTCCTGCTGTTCCTTTTTCTTTATTCAGGTCTTGATGTTTTGTTGTTTATCCTCCATTAGCACATTTGCTCATTTGGGAAAAAGCCACGGAAAGAAGCAAAGCTTCTGCCCAATTACTCTACTCTGATACTAGCATTGAGAACATGCCAGGGAGGGAAGCAGATCAAACAAAAACTGAGATCAAGGATTAGAAATTTTTCATTGATTTTTACAGCTATGTACCATTCAGTCTGCAGGGAAGCTGCAAGACACATCTTTCTCTTTAGTGTGCTGCTTCTGCCATTATCAGCTTAAGGTCAAATCTGATGGGATTTCCTTTTAAATGGTCATGGTGTACTGAGCACCTTAAATGATATTCTGAGGCCTTACATATAAAGCACAATTTTGTTATGATAATATAAGATTGAGTCTGATCTTTTAAATACCAGATCCATTGGCTGGAAGGAAGCTTAGAGCAGGTACTTGGGTTTGGCAGGCAAGGACCCTATTAAAACTCAGTGAGGCTCAATTAGCCAACAACAATGGTACAGCTGCCCTCCCCAATGACTTCCATTCAGTGCCTTCTCCTTGTGAGTTCCCTGACTAAATAAAGACAAGGTGCATGCAGAGTTTCAGTGGAATCCAGGGGCCAAGGAAAGATCTTTGTCCTTTTTTTATTTTTATTTTTGGTGGACAATGGGAATTAAACTCAGGACCTCATGCTTGCCAGGCAAGCGCCATGCTGCTGAACTACATCCCCCAACCCCCTCCTCCCTCTCTAAGTATTGCATCAGTAGCACAGCAGGGAATTCCTTAATGCATACTGCATGTAAAGCAATGCCAGACACAGCAAGTAATTATTCGTTAATTGAAAGGAAGTGAAGTAGATATGAAGTAGAGGTGACAGATAAACATGATGGAAAAGCAGTCTCTACCAGTTTTCCAACCTGTGACTTTCGTTGTGTTTTGAGTCTGTGTATTTGTTTTCAGTTTAGACAGAAACTGAGCAAGCATGAGCAAGACCACAAAAGTCTGCATGAGAGAGAAGACCCTGCAGGCAGCAGAGAGAGGTCACGATGTTGCACCAAGGTATGTGACTTCTTGGAACAGCTGCTCTGGGTTCTATCCATTCCATACCCACTGGGGGGGAGCACAAAAAAGTAGGTACATTTACACACTTTGAAGAGCGACAAGAGTGATGAATAGCCTGAAATGGGGGCTAGTCCTGTCTTGAAAAGAGTCCAGAAAATACTGGAGCAGCGTCATCCCTTCAGCTACCTACCCCTTGATAAAAGGTTCTTATCTATCACAAGGGGCAGCTGTCATAGCTTTGAAACACATGGTATAGGAATTCACAAATATGTGTTTGGTTTCAGGAAATAGAATATAATATCCCAACAACTTTGTTGGTAGAAAGGGGAAATAGGTTTAAAATAACATGGCTTTGTTCTTCTACTTCTTCCCATATTACTTCTGCTAGTAAATAGAGAGGCTAGCTATAGAGTTTACAACCATTTGGTTTTCAGAAAGTTATTTTAGGGAACAGCTGAAGTTCAAGTTAACATGATTTGACTCTAAAAAATCTGTTTATAAATCCTAATGCTTATTCCTAAGTAATAAATAGAAAGTGCATGAAGTAAATTTCATGAGGATCTAGCAACAGGCTTTAAAAAATATTGCAAGTATGTTTCTTTCTTTATTTTTTGGTATCTGGGTTATTTTTACAGAATCTTTACTACAACCCAAACTCAAAATCACCCAGACTCACTTGGATAGAGATAGAGAAAGGGCTGAAATTCAGATTTTCAAGTCCCAAGAAAACTACTATGGTTGCCTTTCCATAGAGTCAACTTTTTACAAAACAACAAGATGACACAATGAGCAACTGAGTTGTAAAATGTTAAAATAAATAAACCTTGAGAAACCAAATGGAATTTAAAATGCTGAAGAGTATTTTATTGGGCATATGACTAGGTCTTGATATGTGTCTTAATAAAAAACAAATACTAAGAAAAATAATATTTGAAGATATTAGGCTTCATCTATATAAATATTTATATATCCATACATTTATATATATATATATATACATATATATATGTATATATATATATATATATCATATATGCTTTATATATAGACAGAGACAGAACTGGACAGAGAGACAGAGAAAGAGATAATGAATGGGGGAAATGTGTGACAATTCCTACACCATCATCTGCTAAGACTCATCATCTGATCCACACACAGAATAATGACAGTAGGAAGTGCCTCTTGGGTCTGTTTCTAGGTGTCTTTCTTCATCTTTTCTCTTGGAGAGCTCACACTGCCTCTGTGATGTCACTCAGAATAATGATGGGGACAACCTTTCCTTTCAACTTTTGCTGGTTTTGCTCTTCTTTTATTTACCATATTCTTTCTTTGCAAATTAATATACCTGACTATCTCTGCTTTTCTGCCCACATTCTATAGGACATCTTCCTACTATTACTTTCTGTTTTACAAACTTAGTAAAATAATACTTAAGGAATCATTTCAACACTCACTTCTCCCAGTGCCCAAGGGCCCAGCCCCCCTTGGTGGTCAGTGAAAGGCAGGCACCTCAGCAAGTGCTGTTGCTCTGGTGACCAGCCCATGGGTCTTGTTCACAGAGGTGCAAGCACTCTCTCCACAAGGGACAGTTCTGGTCACATAGTTTTTGAATCTGTGAATCCAGTGAGAGTCCAGGACTTTAAAATCCAAGAAAGTGCTTCAGAGCAAGTAAGTGTGGCTTGGGTTTTTGACCTGGAACATTCTAACTGTTTTTGTTTTTCTCAATTTTGTGAGTTCAAAAAAAGCATCAAATGCTTCAGAATGAATGAAAAAACAATTCTTTCATGTTTTCACTAGGACTCCAGGGTACAGAATAAAAATAGCATGTACTGTAGCTGGTAATGCTCAGAACCCAGATGTCATCACTTGAAGATCAGGCTGCCCTTCTGTAGAGAATGCTAAGAATAAATCAGGAGGGGGAAGCTGGAATAGCTGATTGAAACTGCATTTTGATACATCCTTTTAAGCATGTAGGCATCTAGACAAGCAATGGTATCAACAATATGAAGAGGCCTAGGCTCTGGCTTTGGCACACAACTTTTTTAGAGGTAGCTGAGATTTTAAGTATTTTTATGCATAATAACATTTCTTTCTGTAAATGTGTTGTTACTTTTGTTCCTCCAATTATCTGTACAGACTCTGACAAAATATAATTTTCCAGGAGAAAACAAGTAAATATTTATTTCATGATTACTAAGAATCAGTATAAAGGAAAAAAGAAAAAATCACTTTTTCCTTAGCAGTACCAAAATTTTAATCGTCTCTATAAAATCAGGTCTCATTAAAGTACAATGGTATGAGTCTAACACAATGTCTAGAAGATAGAGTGATACAATGAAAGATCATATATTAATAATTGCAAAGAAACATTGATTTAAAAGATTAATTTTGTCATTAAATAAAAGTATAATATATTTTTATTTAACTATGTAGTTATTTGGTAAAAGACTTGGATTTAAAGAGCCACAGCTATGTAGAATGAATTAATGTTAGAAGTTTTCCTTAGTTTAAGACAATTTATTTTTTTAAATCCACCAATCTTACATTATATCAGTACATATGTTATCCACATGTGTGTATATATGTGTCTGCGTATATATCTCTATATATGTAGTTATATATCTCTGTATATATATATATATATATATATATATATATATAATTTTAGTTGCTTTTTTGATATCACTTATATGACTTTCAAAAGCATAAAACCCTACAAGAGGAAAATAATAGCCTTCCTATTATTTTCATGCTGCCTTCCTCCTAAATAATCTGCCCTGAGGATATCCATTATATACCTCCTTGAAGAGTGCAAGGACATTCACTGAACCTAGATTACACCAAAAATGCATCAGTTTGAGATGGATGCTTGGAGCCGAAAAGCTCACTGCTCTGATTCACCACGACTTACCGGTTCTAGAATATGAGTGACAGTCTTTAATAGCAGAATATAAAGTTTACAGCAAAAAGGAACAAGTAGACTGTTTTCAGGTTTCTCCTATCAGGCCACTTGTCACTCCAGCATAGAGCAGTTAATAGGTTTCCTACCAATCCGCCTCAAAAGCTACTCATATTGGGTTTCAAAGTCATTGAACTCAAAATAACTCTTACTGTTGGGTCAATATACAGCACAGACTCCAAAATTAGCCAGAAAATGGTAGTGAAACATATAAATAGAAGTGTTGGAATAACAAAACATTGTCAGTCTAATTAGCAAGGTCTTATCCAGATGGCCTCATATAATAGGCACCTAAAAATAACGCAATTCTACCCTTCATTTACAACTCTTTGTTGCTTCCTTCTGACAGGGACATAAGAATGAAATTTTAGAAATTTGTTAAACTATTTGAGAAAAAGTATAAAAAATACTTCAAATATTTTATGACTCTTCACATGGAACCATAGCATTTACCTTCTGTTGGGATGTTAAATAGATGGGCCAAAGGAGTTTCCATAGCTACATGCCTGAAGAAACAGGATATTAATCAGAACTTAATGCTTTGTGATGACTCAACTGAAGAGAGGCCCAGAGCATTCCAACTGTTTGGTTCCTTGGCACTCATGTAAGATAACACACAAGATTGCTGGATTTTTCTATGAAGGCAACTCCTTGACTAAAGAAATGTCTGCTTTTTGTCAATACATAGATGAAAACAGAACTAAAAGGTAATCTTATCCTTGAAGATGGGAACAAGCTCAAAATTCAAACAATGGGATCAACCATTCTTAAAGATTGCCTCAGGTCAGTCAATGTTGATTTTAGGGATATGACCAATGGAGAGATGTAGTGAAAACCATTTATTACTAAAAATATTGAAGCACTAAAGTGCTTATAAAGGTTTAACTTTTAAAGTTGTTAGGAAGGATCAAGGTCATTGCTCTGGTGATACCATCTTGGGGGTGAGAGAAAAGGCAAGGAGACAGCTAGTGTTCTCAGAGATCTTCACTACCCTTGGCCTCTGTTCCACATCATGGGACCTGAGTACATCATTATGCTTACACAGAGCTTGCTGAAATATGATAGGCTAAATTGTATGAATGCTAATGAGAATGAAAACATTTGGCTTAAAACTGCAAAATTTCATTAAAATTAAACCCCAGAATGAAGACAAAAGTAAATGCAAATTAATCAATAACAAATGCTGGAGGGACTTGGGGAAAAAGCAACCCTTCTTCGCTGTGGGCAAGCGTGTAGACTGGTACAACGTCTGTGGAAATCAGGGTGGACAGTCCTCAAAAAATGAAGACAAGAGGTCCTATTCAACCCAGCTACTCTCCTTTTCTGGGTACTTTTGCAGAAGAATGAAAATAACACCATAGTGATACATGTGCACCTATGTTTATGGCAGTGCAATTTGTCCTAGCTAATTCTTGGAAACAACCCAAATGCCCATCAAACTGAGGAATGGATAAAAAAAGTCGTGGTATTTTTATACAGTGCAGTGTTACTCAGCTATGAAGAAAGATGAACTCAAAGCTTTTATAGGTAAATGAGTGAAATGAATTTATTTCCCATACACATAAGGGAAGCAAACCAGATCTGCACGTGCAAACACCTTGTTGTCTCCCTAGTGTAAGAACCTGGAAGAGCAAATCAAATTGGAAAAGTAAAATAGATACTGTGAAAGGGAAGGAAACTTTTCAACAGGAACAATGACTGTGATGAGGGAAAGCAGAAGACAAAGAACTATATGATGGCTAAGATAATTGGACTACAATTTCTATTGTTTTATTGAAAGGAACAGTCAATGCTTAATTTTTTGACCAATTTTGTGTACGTGTATCTAGTAACCTGAAAAATTACTTTGAAGGCAACAATATGAGATGTAGCAACCATTATTGAATTCCTATCATCTTGTTTTTTGAAATTCTTTCTTTTTAACGTTTTAAGAATCATTTTTATTCTTTAAGATAAAAATAAAGATTTATCAGAATATATGTTTAGCAATGATAAAAAAGTAAACATGAATAGTAATACACCCCCAAGATTTCTATAAATGTGATGGATGAATATGTGACAAAAGAAGACTAAACACAGAGGTGCTTTAGAGAGGGCCCCTTCCACTCTCTGGGTACAGAGAGCCCAAGATGACCCACAGTGGCTCTTCTCGTCAGGCCCAGCCTAACAGTAGCAACAGGTACCATGATAGTCCAGCTTCAGTCAGTCTAGTTTTTATTACTTCTCTGGCCAAAGCAAACACTCATACCTTATCTTTCATCCACCCTTTCCTCTACTAAGAGCTTAGTATTAAATTTTATAAACCAACATCCATAAACATTCTGAGTTCCAGAATGGATGATCAATGAAGGAGAAGCCCCAGCTGAATTTGTTCCTTGGGATTTGGTTAATCATTGGGCAGGGTCTAATTATAATTAATCTTTTGAGAGACACAAAA
The DNA here is from genome assembly GCA_004027165.1 of Ctenomys sociabilis. Classification (NCBI taxonomy): domain Eukaryota; kingdom Metazoa; phylum Chordata; class Mammalia; order Rodentia; family Ctenomyidae; genus Ctenomys; species Ctenomys sociabilis. The sequence goes on from PVKA01008348.1 coordinate 67,032, forward strand.
GGTGGCTATTTCTACGTCACTATTAATGGGTCAAATAAAGTGAAGGTCATGTTTGTATTTTTGAGCAACTATAATAAACTGAGTGAGATCCAAGAGGCAATGATATTACAAACATGGACAGGAATGCAGTGAAAAGATTTCACTTCTGTGGTGCCCGGCAAGGGTCCTAATGACTTTGGAAAACTAAGCATGAAGAAAAAATCTTGGCTCAGAGACCTAGACCTTTTTATATTAGTATGCTTCTCCCCAGAAGTAAGCAGAGAACTTTCAAAGGATGTCCATTCTTTGAAGTCAGATAGAAAATTGCTGCTATAGGGTACAAAAAAGTACCTCCAGGAGCTCGACAGAGATAAAGCACAGCTACACTGCACTCATCATGCCAAGATGCAGCTTACAATTTCAGTACACTCTTCCCCTGGGCAAGCCCCTGCTCACGAGAGTGGAAAATCACTACTGGGTTTCTCGCTGAATGTTTACAGTGCTACAGCAATAAACCTCGGTGGAGTAGATCACAGTGGGCAGGAATTATACCTGGTCAGCCCTTCTGAAAATCTATAGACAGCCATTCACCCATGGTTTTCAAGGATTGGGAGTAAGGTTTCTGAAAGTAAATCAACCCTTTCTCCCATCATCAAACAACAGGTTACAGTAAGTGTTTAAAATGTTATTTCCACTTAGTGTACAAAAATAAATGTTTACGAATATATATTCATATATATAAATATATAATTTATATGTTTATTAATATATGTTTACTAATATGTAAATTTTACTTTGTAAAATTTTCTAATGTAGAACATTTTAACAACTAAAAAAGAAAGACAGGTGAGATCCATCCAAATATTTTCTACTGTATGACACCAAGAATTAGCTTTAGCTCTGGCTCTGGTCTAAAACAGTGTAGGTCACGGACACTCATTGTTTTAGGTCTTGTTAACACCATGTCTTCTTATTTTACAAATGAAGTTAAATGCAAAGTATTTGTGCCTATCTTTGTATACAAACTTGCCAGTTCAAGGTTTCTCTTGAAGCAGTGGAGAAAAAGTTGGGTATGACAAGTGTCTCTCTATTTACTGTAACCTGTTCAAGTCTCTATGAGAATAAGAATCATTCTCATTAGACAATTAAATTTTATATTATTTGTATAATAGAATACAAAATCTACTTGATAGCTTTCCATAAACTATTTCAGTCTTTTAAATAATTGGGAGCAATTGAATTAGAGGGGAGTGGGCAAAAATAAAAGGGGCTGATGAAGATAAGAAACTTTAATCCACCTTGCCCAAATTATGACATTATAGCAGCTAGCCACAACTAGTAAAATATTTCTACAAGGATCAAGATTCTTTTTTAAAGATTTGGGACCTAGTTTTATCTGGGCTTTTGTGCTATAGAAATTCAGATCAGAAAGCAAAGTGTTGGATGCAGAATGAGGCAGGTGTCCAGTTACTGAGCTTGTAGCTGACACCATTTTTCCACTGCACATTTGTTGGCCTGGGCTGCCTTGGCTTGGGTTTAATGAAGCCTGGAAAAGAGCCCCTGGTGCTTGAAAAGTCCTTCCCATAAGAGTCTGGATGAGAGGCTGTCATTTTGAATTCTATTTTGTATCTCTGTAATTCACTTCTTACAATTATTTAAGGAGAGTATGCTTATTAGGTAAGTGGTTCCCATTGGTATGAACAAGTTAGTGAAAAATTGCAGGTGTGAGTTCCCCACAATTTAAGTGATAAGACACCTGGAGTGGGTTCTTTGAATGATCATAAAAGGAAAAGTTTGAAAACAGATTTTATATCTCTAAGTAAAGACAGAATGTTATTATGGCTTAGAGCTGAAAGTGGAGTGGGCTGCTTCCTTTTGAGGATGTATGAAGAGTTGTGTCCTAATTTCTGTTTTTGTCTCAACCTGAAGACATAAGGCTAGCATTTGTTTTTCATAGACATGCTAAGCAAATTACTCCAAAAATACATAAGCATCAAATGCATTCAAGGGAGACTGGGACTCTTAACAAACCTCCTCCAAGGAAACTTTCATTCTTAATCTAATATGTTCATGCACAAAGGCATAGTCAAGAAGGAGCCTACATTACAACTGAAACAAAGAAAGGGGAAAAAGTTCTCAACTGACAGTTCAAAGCACAGACAGTGATATAGCTTAACTTTTCAGTTTCAGGAGTAGAATGTTGTTCATGCAAAGTAAATGCAAATACTCTTGAACTGCTTCATAATGTAGATCTACTCTAACTTTGGTTTGCTCCGCCTTTGCCTTTTGGACTTGTTCTTTCTGGTTGAACCATATTCTGTAACTATACACAGTGTTTCCCATGCATCACTGAACAAATTCCATATTCTGTTCTTACCAGAGGCAGTCACTTATTTAAAGTTTAAAAGAAGAAAAAGAAAACAGATTCACAAAGCTCATAAACACACTAACAGTAAGTGTTATTTCACTGAACTATAATAAGCAAGTCCAGAATCAACTTCATAAAGTGTAGGATGTGCTGAGATGGTGACTGAGACTGGGCGTGGTGGCACACGCCTATAATCCCAGTGCTTGGGAGGCTGAAAACAGGAGGATCGCTCTGAGCCTGATCTGTGCAGTCAGACCCTATAGACCCTGCACTAAACACATTTTTAAAAAAAAGAAAGAAAAAGAAGAGCATGGACATAATTCGTAATCTGTTTTCAAACCTTTCCTTTTATGATCATCAAAGAACTCCCTCCAGGTGTCTTATCACTTAAATCGCGGGGAATTTGCACCTGCAGTTTTTTACCAACTTGTTCATGCAATGGGAACCACTTACCTAATAAGCATACTCTCCCTGAATAATTGTAAAGTGAGGCTTTGCCTCTCCCCACCACAAAAAAAAAGAGAATCGTAGTAGAGACAGCATGGCAGAGAGAAAAAGACATAACAGTACTTTGTAAATTATTGAACAAGAGGTAATAGTACAGTTTAAATGTAGTGAAGTGTCTTTTCCAGGGGATAAGAGTATATTAACAATCACTACTTCCACTTTAGATAAGTTGCTAACAAGCATACAGTAAGTATACATTTTATGGAAGAATGTGATGGGAATGCTACTCTTACCATCTGTTTTCTTTGCATCATTTCCAACATTAGAATGATCCTTCCTGTCGGTCTTATTTTTTCCATCTTTCAAATCACCTGGAAGTAATAAATATGACAAACAGCATATGTATATAGCTGAGGGGGTGTTATAAATATCTTTCATCCTGTCAAGGTTAACAAAACGCAGCAGAGTTTATAGTCTCAGGGAATACATGTCTGCATGTGTCTCTTATCTGACTGCATGCTAAATTCTGAAAATTGGAAAATAGAAAAATTAAAACTGAAAGTTTTCCTGTCAAACAGGCTTACATTTAGGGAAATGGTGATTATCTTCCAGAAAGGGTGATTAAGTTTCACTATCAGGCTGCGGAATGAGAAAACACTGTGGATTAAATATAAGTTCTACTAAAGAATAGCTATGTAACATCTCTGCACGTCAGTCTTCTCCTCTGCAAAATGGAGATGGTTGTACTTGCCTTACAGGATGAATGATTTTAAATGTATTTAAAGTAAGTAAATACTAATGTATTTTCTGGTATAACGCTTGGTGACAACTGCTTTTATTCTAAACCAGAGCTACATGACATGTATCAGGGAATCAATATTTATGGACATTTTAGAAATATGTTAAAATAAGATTAAGTCAGGGACAAAATTTTACATTCCATAGGCCACACCCTTTGGAGTCATCAACTCTTACTAAAAACCTCTAAGGTACACTTCACATGTACGTGAGTAGGAGTAAAAAGCAAAGTTAAACCCAGCCCTATATTCCTAACACAGAACCAGCAAGTTATGGCTATAGGCCACTTAGTAAAATCAGCAAACATGCAGGCATGTGCACTTCTTGATTGACACATGCCTGTGTCAATGCTACAGTCACAGAGTTGGGTAGCTGCTACACATGCATGCAGACCATAAACATGCTCAATGTGGTCCTCAAACAAACACAAGAACAAAGTCCTGGCCCTTGTGTAGGATAGGATAATCTAAAAATCCTCAGGCAGGTTGACTCAGTGGTAGGCCAATGTGCCATTTAAAGGATATAAATGCCTTCATCCCACCTTATTTTGGAGTTTTGGATATTTCTCTTCCTGATCTTGTGAATGGCAGTTTTCTTTCTGGACATACCACTCAGATGCTCTATATTTACTAAAGCAGAAAGATCTGAACAATTAAAGTGAGCACAGCTTCCAAGGCATGTGTATGAGAAAAAGAGTCCATGTTTCCTGGCTGTACCAGGCAACGGCCTAAGCACTCTGCCTGCATCACTTCACTACATTCTTATAATAACCTCTTTATAAGAGTGTTATGGAAAATAGAAAAACTTATAGAAAATTCACCCCTTAAATTAATCAATTTACTAAATAAACAGCTAACCAAAGGACTGAGGACTTTTGCCCCATTTGAGTTTTCTCTCCTTGCAGTCATCCAGGTGACACTGGTCAGTCTATGTAGGTCAACTCCAGCATAGCTTTGAAACCCTGCCCTGGCTTCATTTCTGAGTTCAGCCTTGCAGCTGTTATCTCCCCCTGGTGGTAAAAATGTTCCTGTCTACTCCTGCTGCTTGCATGATAGCATTCTGTCGTTGCTGTTTTTAAATACAATAGCAATTTGAAAAGAAAGGTACTTTATTGAATAGTGGCTGCAATAAAACTCCTTATTAACAATAAAACTGATGCTACTTCAAAACATCTATGGATTGAACAGTTGGGAAAAGGACCAATGACAATTATCATTTGTTAAGCTTTTTTTTCTGTATTTTGGGGAAGGGTCTACAGGGTGTTCAGGATCTCACTACTAGATTGGACTTGTAGTGATTCTCCTGTTTACAGCTTCTGGATTTTAGGTGCATGCCCCACGCCCAGTCTCATTCACCTTCTCAGTGTGCCCTGGGGGCAGGGGCTGGCACTGCAGGCCTGGGGATTGAACCCCAGGCCCCTGAGCCTGCTTGCAGACACTTTAATCCACTGAGCTATTTGGTAGGCCCTTCACTTGTTAAGATTTTTGCCACACACTAGTTGCCCACTTTATATAAGTTATATCATGCATCTTCACAACAACTAATTATGGAAGTTACAATAATAATCATAAATTCAGATAACAAAATAACTTCTCTGTTCCTTTCAAGGCTAGAAAGTAGTAAATAACTTGTTTGTTTCCAATATTTTTTGTTGAAAATTAAGTAATTTAAATATTTTTATTGTTATTAATACACATTTAAGTATAGAATGATTATAATTATTATGGGGAACTGATACATGTACATAACATGTCTCAATTCTTTTTTCCTCTTCCCTCCACACCCCCTTTGTAAAGCTTTATTTAACCAGTATCAGATTTATGTATTTATAGGTACTTATCAAGTTAATTATCATAAATACAGATTAACGTCATTCTGTTAAAAATGGCCAATTAATCTTACAAATTTTGCTTATTTGTAGGAAACTGCTCTGAAATATAGTATCATCCCCACCTATGGACTATGAATTCAAGAAAAAGATGAAGTAATACCCAGAGACCAAAGAAATGGGTCTGATTCTAGAGTCCAAGCCCTCCACTTAAGAGTTGTCCAGCGAAGCTCAAGGTTTAGAGTTCAGGTTTCCATTGTGGTCTATAGACTTATGCAAAAACATTTAAGGATAATTCAAAGCCACTGTTGGTGGTGATATATTCCACAAACCATGTAAAAAATTGCATTAAATTAGGAGACAATTTCTTAATCCTAAAATAGGATCACGTAGCTGGAAGCACTGAGAAGGGTGTCTCCCTTTCAAGGATCAAAACGAGCTGCATCTAAGTGCAGGGCTTGGTCATCTCCCTCCACCACTACTAGTCACCAAAAGAGACGGGTTCCTTTGGAAATCCCATGGACCAGTCCAAATACTAATTTTTCCTGTTTAGAGGAGCTGCCTAACAACCTCAAGCCCTGTTGTCAAATTAATTCTCTGCAACCCAGTGATCCTGCTTCTTCCCTAGGTGAAGGCTCACACCTAATGCTCTCTATTTTCTGCCTTCTGGGTAGTGCTGGCCTGGAGCTTTATGCCTTCCATAGGAACAGAATATCTCAGAGAAATCAGCATTTCAGTGGTTTGATGTGTTGGATGCTGGGCAGTAGCCCCTGCAGTCTGTCTATGCAACCAGGACTGGGGAGGCTGAAGGAGCAAACTACCTTGATGGAAAACGTAGTTTAGAGGATCCTGTAATTAGCAAGAGGATGCAAACCTCTAGAACCTCTGTAGCAATGGCCTTTTGTCCTAACATGGAAAATGTCTTTGGCAGCCCTTGAAGAAGGGTTCTGGGAAAGTGACACACATTTGTTTGACGATGCTTCCTGAATAGATCCCATTAGGTAATTTCCCATGGGTTGGACTTGAGTAATGGCTGATGTGAGCTGC
>PVKA01008349.1:6324-73492 GCA_004027165.1 Ctenomys sociabilis
TGGGATTGCATTTTTCCCCTTCTCTTTGTCATTTTGTATAGCACTGATCTTTGACCTTTGGTGTAGAGCTTTGGTGCAGCTATAACCTTAGCTTGTTATGAGATTTGGGTGCCAGTCTATTAAGTTTGAGATTTTCCAGGTATGCCTATCCTGGGTCTAGCTGTTGTGTTCAGTTCCTTTTTTGCTGCAGCTCCTTTGGCTCCCCTCTGTTGGTTCCCGGCGTCAGCCCTCCTGTGTCAGGCAGGTCGTTCCCCACGTTGGTGGGCCTGGGCTTTGGTGCATCTTCTGGGCTCACAAGAGGATAGTGGATAATCTTATTCACTGAGCAGGCTGTACTGAGCTGGCCAGCTTGTGCTGGGTCCGGGTCTACAGGCCATAGCCCGAGAAGGCTGGGAAAGGTCCCTCTGGTGTAGTGGGTCTGGAGCCCTCACTCACAAGCCAGGCTGTGCTGGGTTTCAGTCCGTAGCGTGGGGCCGTGGATTGTTGAGAAATGTCCCTCCAGGGTGGCAGGCTTGGAGTTCTCACTCCAGGCCGACCTGCACTGGGTCTGGGGCTTTGGGGTGGGACTGGTAATCACCTGGAAATGTTTGTGTGGCACAATGTGCCTGGAGCTGTCACCAGGCCACGGGGGGTGGTGGGCAGGTATTCCCTGGGCAATGTATCTCAGGCACGACTGGCCTGGAGTACTACACTCACTGACCTTTGATGCCCAGAGAGTCGGGGAAATTCCCACTCAAACAGTGGGCTTTAGGTCAGGGTCATCCAGGGAGGTGTTGGTGAGTGGGTCCTGAGGTTTCAGGCCAGTCACTGGCTTGGAGGGGTTGGGGACAGGGATCTGCCTAGCGCGCATGGGAAGAAACCAAAGGCTCTCCCTCAGACTCACCACACTCTCACTGATGTGAGAAGCCTGGAGAGTCCTGTAAATTTTCTCTCACTGGGAGAGCTTGGCGCTGGATCCAGGAGGTCGCTGGAGTCAGCCACTGTCTCAGGCCGGTCTCTCGCTATGCGGGCGTGGGCGGGATGGAGGAAAATGGCGGAGTCGGCCTCGCTGTCTCTGGATGGTCTCAGGGGCTGGGCGGGTGCGGGCGGGCTGGAGCAGAATGGCGGAGTCGGCAGCGCTGTCTCTGGCCGGTCTCAGGGGCTGGGGGTCGTGGGCGGGATGGAGGAAGATGGCGGAGTCATCCTGTTTGTTGATTTTTTTTGTATAGTTGATATATTTATTGGTGATAGTACTGAGATTCCCCTTTGCCACTGTATTAATGCTTATCTTAATTTTCATAGCGATTAATTTTATATACTTTGTTGCACCAGTATTTTGTGCATATATTTATGATTCATATCTCTTCCCTTTATGGTGTTCTTTGCACAAGTAAGTAGTGAACTTTTTTTGTCTCTTTTGAGTATTGGCTTGAAATCTACATTGTCTGCAAATAGAATAGCTACCCCTGTGTTTTCTGGGTTTCTGCTGTATGAAGTATTGTTTTCCATCTCTTGACTTTCGGTTTATGAATTTCTTTTTGAGTTAAATATGTTCATTTCATGCGTCATATTGGTAGGTCTTGTTTCTTGATCCATTCTGCCAATCTGTTTCTTTTGATTGGAGAATTGAGGCTATTCTCATTGATGGCTATAACTGATATGTATTGGGTTATCATTGTAATTATATTTTCCTGTCATTGCTTCCCTTTCTTTGCTTTCTATTTAATTGCTTGCCTTGTCATACCTTTGGGATTCTTGGAATTGTTGTCATCTTCTTTTAGAATATCTAACAGAACTGTTAGGAATTCTGGTTTGGTATTCATGCATTTCTTCTGTTTTTTTTATGGAAGATATATCTTATTCTACCACAGTTTGAAATACATCTTTTGTGGTACATCAATGTTGGTTAGAAGTTGTTTTCTTTTAGGGCTTGCAATATTTAACTTCAAGCTTTCCTTCACCTGAGGGCTTTTACTGAGAAGTCTGCTATGATTCTAGCAGGTTCCTCTTTACAGGTAATTTGTTATTTCTCTTTAAGTGCTTTAGTATTTTGTCATTATACTGAACTTTTGGAATTTTGACTGTTATGTCTTGGCATACGTCTTCTTATTATCACTATTTGGGGTTCTGTATTCCTCACTTAACTCAAATTCTTTTTCATTCTGGAAAAGATTTCTCAATTTATTTCTTTAAAGAAGTGTTTTTAATGTCTTTTTTTGTTCTATCTTAGGATTTTTCATTTGTTTCAATTCATCTTTATCTTTGCATCATCTAGCAGGTGTTGGATTGGCTTTTCATACTTTTTTGCTATTTTTTTGAAATCAAATAACTTTATGCTGGTGGACTGATAGAAATTTACTTCCAAAGCAATAGGTCAAGTCAAAGTAAAGCAGCATCATATATATGACTTTGGAAGCAGAAATACAAAAGCTGATAGCAAGTAATTCTATAATTGGTAACAGATGTTTACTCATATATTATTTGGCAGACTCACTGAGAGGTGAATTTTGGTAGCAGGAGGTCATTTATCATATAGCTAGGATTACAGTGGACTTGGGGTCAAGAAATTAGGTATAACCAAGCATGTCCTTGACTGGGCCATTCTGTCCTGAATAGGAAAACCTTATAGCAGACTAGTAAACAAGATATATTCTGAGGCCTTGGTGCAGGTGCATTTGGTCAGAGTTGGGCTGAATTATCTGTGAGCTTCAAGTAGTGTAGACAGTCAAACCTAACTGATTCTGAAATCCTACAAATGAAGCTGCTATTTTGGCTAGGAACTCACCAGTTACAGACTCAGCTAACATTGACAGGACTTTGGGAATTCCAGCAGGACCAGACGCTCCAAGATTGAACCTCTTTTGCTATTTTAAGAAGTCTTTCATTTGATGATCACCAACCACAATTTTGTCTTGTAGGACTGATATCTTCATATTGGCTGATTCTGCATGTATATTTTCAATAGAATTTTGAATCTCTTGCATATCTATTTCACTCTTTTTTTTCTGTATTTTTAGGTAAGTGTCTACTTGGTTTTCAGAGTCTTGCTAATAGATTGGACTTGTAGTGATTCTCCTGTTTACAGCCTCCTAAGTGCTGAGATTACAGGTGTGCACCACCACGCTCAGTGTCAGTCAGCATCTTTGGGTTCTAGGGTCAGGGCTGGAACAGCAGGCCGGGGGATCAAGGCCCTGCTGTGCATCTGCTTGCAGGTGCTTTAATCCCCTGAGTTATTTGGCCTGCCCTTCACTCTCTTTTGTAGCACACATTTCTTTCCTTTGTTGTGCATTAATGTTTCCCTGTCTTTCATAAACTCTTCTATTTTTTTTACCTTTGTGTGCTCTATCATTTTTCTTCAGCTCTTCTATTTTTTACCTGCTTCTACTCTTGTTTCTCTAAGCATTTCTTTCATTGTGGTCATCATCAGTTTAATTATCCATCCAATTATTTCTGTTTTTTTTAAGAGAGTCATACATGTATTTGGTTACTTTTGCTATTACCATTTCAGAAGTGTTACCTTGTGGGATTTTGATTTCCTTCACCTCATTGCCCCCTCGATTTTCTGAAATCATTATTATTACTTTTTATTTATTTATGTATCTATTTATTGGATAGAGAGACTCACTATGCAGTCAGACTTATAGTAATCCTTCTGTCTCAGCCTCCCCAGTGCTAGGATTACAGGTGCACAACAGTGTGCCTGGTTCCTGGACCTTCAAGGCATGTGGTACTGGGAATTGATCATGGGTCCTCGAGCTTGCCAGGCAAGCACTTAGATAGTTGAGTTATCTCCCTAGCTATCTCTGAGATTTTCTTTGGAAAAATTGTAGGTGTTGGATTCCATTTCTCTCCATTTTTTATTTATTTATTTTTGAATTGAGGATTCTAATTTGCTTACCATAGATGGCTTTTTACAAGGAAAATGACTGCTTTTCACAGATGCCTTCTAGATGTAGCTGGTTTTCAACCTCTGATTCTGTCTTAAGATCCTGTGTCTTCTGTTTATTAAGGATGAAAGATTGAAGCGTGATTGGCCTTGCCTATGGCTTTTGGTACTATAATATTGTTTATGATACCATGGACAATCTAGGTATTATCATACAATGAAGACCAATTGATTATAACTATGTCACATTAACTGAAGCATTATAATCATTAATAACAGTAGTATCAAATTCAGGCTGGAGAATGACAAACTATGATGAATGAAATTTACCATTTTAGGTACCATATTTATAATTATATAAAACAATCTAAGACCAATCAGAAAATTATGTGCTGTAAATATTCACTTAAAGGCGATTTTACCTTAAAGCGAGCATATATAAAAGGGAAAAGACAAAAAAGTAGAGAAATGACAGAAGAAAAGATTACAAATAAGTCAGAGGGACAAAGAAATATTACTGGATCCTCAGGAAACAATTGAGGAAGACAGGAAGGAAGGAAGGAAAGAAGGAGAAAATGAAAGCAAGAAAAAACAAAATAATAAACCCTTGAAAGGAATGTTTACCTTGCAAAAAAAAAGGGGGGGGGGGAAATCAACAACAACAAAATGACAAATTGCAAAGCAAGAAAAGAGAAATTTCTTTATAACTTCAATCCTGTGGTTATCTTCTTCTGTTGCTGGTAGATAATCCTGGATAATCCTGGTAGCTGGCAGTAGGGTTAAGGCAGTGTGCTGGTTTGCAATTTTCAGATCTACAGCAATTCAGGCCAAACCTGGCCTCTATTTGTGGGGAAAGCCTAAGTTCTTTGAACGGTAACATTTCTGTGTCTTTTGTTGACCTGACTACCTTCTTCACTATGGACATCTCTGTGGATCTCTCTCACTCAGTCACTGGGAATTTAACAGTGAAAGTCCTGAGATGAAGCCAATCTGTAGCTGCTTTTGAGTACTCAGATCATTTGGCCCTGATCTAACATGGCATCTAACCAGGCACCTTCTCCAGGGAATATCACAAAAGGTTGAGCTATAGTCACTCACTAGCTATTGCAGTTCATGGCATCCACTGCTGCATTACACGGAAACATTTTTCTCTGAAGACTTCTGGAATCACCCACTTTCACTTCATCTCTGTAGATTTTTTCTTCCTTTCTCTTGCCACAAGCCAGGAGCTATGAAGAAAATATAGATTTGCCCTGCCTTTTTTCATATTGTGGTCTAATTCTTTATTTGTAGGCTCCAGTTTACCTTTCAGTGTCACAGGGTTCTACTTACCTCTGTTTCTTCCACATTTTATTATTTTCTGATGTCATTATCACAGATCTTAGAGAGGCAGATTTATTGCTACTTACCACTCTGCCATCTTCTCAGAATTCCACTTGTAATATATCTTGATACATGTAGGAGTATATGAATGAAATAAAAGAAAGAAAACTAGAAGTAGGGAGATAGATCTTTCTCATAGAAGATCTCAAAGGGGAAGGGGATCAAGAGGCGGAGGAAGGTAGAGGGAGGCAGGAAAGGCAATGAAGAAAGGATTATGGCATATGTGCCATATACATGTACCAAGCCAACACAAGAAATATATACATTACATATTTCCCACATTTCCCCCACAAAGAAAGTGGATAGAGAGAGGAAGGAGAGAAAGGAAAAGGGATAAAAAAGAAATTAGCATGCATTGTTTACATGTATCAATTTTCCACAAGGAATACAAACACTATGAACTCAGTATATGTTCTCATCTTTAAAATAGTAATAGTGGGATTAAATCATTTAGGTAAAGATTGAATGATGTGATGTGAGGACCCTTTTCAAATAGTAAAGCACTAAGTGCTTAAAGTGTGTTGTTATAAAAAATCTTGTTGGAAATCATTTTTTTCCTATAGAAGAGATTAATTCATGCCTTAGTTTTGGTAAGGAATACCAAGGATGGAATCCTGAACAATGACTTGTGTTTTATTTATTTATTTTCTCAATTCACTTTTTTATATTTAACTTAAAACTTTACTTTTTCGTTTTTTGTGGGTGGGCATACCTGGAATTGAGCTTAGGACCTTGTGCTAGCCAGGCAGGTGTTTATTCTAGTGAGCCAACTCCCTGACCCTTTTTCTTTTTTGAGAAGAGAATACAAAGTACAAAAGAATACAGAAAGTATGCTACATCCTTTCACAAAATTACAGGATTTCAACAATAGTTGTTGTATTGCATATTTTGGCCTTCATATTAGTTGCTAAGATGACAAGATGTAAATATGGAAAGTTGTTCAAAAATCATAAAATTTAAAAATCAGAGATATCACAATTTTAGCATTAATTGCTACTTTCAATAGACAAGCAGAAATCAGCAAGACAACTATCCAAGCTACATGTGTATACATATATATTTCTTTTCCTTCTATCTTCTTGACTTGTTTTTTAATTAAGGTATAATGGGAAGTATGCTTTAAGTGAAAATGTTATAATCAGGTATGTGTTCATATGTGTGTGATTTTTGTGAATTCATCCCATTAATGAATGAATGAATACAGTCTAGGGAAGACCCACTGGAGGAGATACATATTCCTATGTAATGTCTTTTGTCTTAAAACTGTTTTGCCTTCAATTTTAGAGTTCCATGACTACTTTGGGGAATCAGTCCTTTCTCAAAGAAGAGTGATAAAAAAAATTGAAAGTTAAAGAACATATTCAGGAACATAGGGCTGGGCAGAGAGTGCTTGAGACTCTGTGCCTGGTAGGGTGTATGTTCTCTATTTTACCGTGTGTTTTCCCAGATGCTGGGAAGACTAGTGATCTCAGGCTGGAACAGTTGAGTGGAAAAGTAAAAAAGGAACAGTGGTCAGGATGAGAGCCAGAGAGAGCCAGACTACCACTAACCCCCATCCTTATCAATGTACTTAGATGAATATCATGGATTTCTGTTTTTGTTTATGTGGTGGGAGGATAGATGTTTTCTGTTATTGTTTGCAGAATGGTCTCGCTCTCCATGAAGTTTAATGATCTGGGTTAGGGTGCATACCCTTTCCTTGCTGGGTGATCCTTAGCTCATCTTTTAACTTCTTTGCTGCCAAGTTTTGCCATCTTATCAAATGCAAAATTCAATTTAACCCCTTTTTGTATCTTACAATGTGGTTGTACAGAGCACTTAATTAGGGCTAGGAATATAGGTTGGTGGCATAAACATCTGTGTGGCAAGTATAAGGTCCTGAGTTTGAGTCTTGGTACAAGAAACAAACAACAGTGGATGCACAGTACTGAATTAATTTGTATCTGAATTGAGTTTCTTGAGCATAGAGTATCAGAGAAAAACATACCTTTTCATAATGATGAACCTTCTAGGTTGTATCATGTGTGAATGAGGGCAGGAGACTATATTATTGGGATCTATTATGTGTCAGGAGTGTCATGGTCTGTTATTCCAGGGAGAAGGGTGCAGTGGGCTACCATCAACTCTCAATTGGTCAGTTACAAGAAAATGGGAAGGGTAAAGAGCACAGACAATTGAAAGCTAATATGTGTGAATCTCATTTTACCTATTGATTTCATGCTGGAGAGATTCCAGACTCAGAGCTGCCTCCAAACAGCAAAGAGAAATGAAATAGAGTGGGATATCATAACACATGTATAGTCCATATTCACATATTGGATCATTTTATACATTGGCTAATGGAGAGTTGACAGTATTATCATGTGCTCCAACAGAGCTTGTACTGTAGTGCCATTCCCCTTACCTCAGTCCCTACTGCTAACATGTGTAACATTTTCCCAATGTAGTAGAGCTCTGGGGGTGGGGGAAGGAACAAGAAAGGTAGCTAGCTGTGTGGACTGAACACATTCTTATTTTGTCTCCTAAGCTGATCACTGGAGATTCCATCGTTAGTGCTGAGGCAGTATGGGATCACGTCACCATGGCCAACCGGGAGTTGGCATTTAAGGCTGGCGACGTCATCAAAGTCTTGGATGCTTCCAACAAGGATTGGTGGTGGGGCCAGATCGACGATGAGGAGGGATGGTTTCCTGCCAGCTTTGTGAGGGTGAGTGTCACTCTTCACTCTCCTCTCCTCTCTCCTTGGCTTTGTACTCCTGGCTTCCCTTTCACTAGCCCCTGTAATGCTGCTCAATCCTTTCATGGTGGCTTTTGTCTTATTTTTTATTTTACTTTTTGTCTCCTACCTAGGACCTGGACTTCATCTTCACCTTTCCAATTTTTAGGTGTTTCTTTTGTCTCTCGTGTCTTTCATTTATTTTAATAACCCTCCTTACTTGATATCTTTTTTCAAATCACTTTCATTATCAGGCCGTAGTTTTCCTTTCTGAGCTTGGTCTGGATACTTTTGAAGACCTACTTAATTGTATAGTCTAGAAAGTTTTGCCTGTCTTATATTTCTTTTTAATGTTTTCTCCCTTTTATCTTTTATTCTTGTAGATCCTTCCCATCTTTTCTATTCTCTTCTCCTCTCTGCTTTGCCATTCCATATAGTTCCCTTTGCTGCATTTTTTTCTGCTTCATTTACCTTGTTTAATTCAGGGAAGCGTAAAAACCCTGTGTGTTACTGTAGGACGCCTAATGTAACAGTATCCATGCCCTACTCCATCCCATTGAGCAAGGTTTATTGATTGATGCATTACTTTTTGGTAGAAAGTCAAACAGGATCTAAATATACTGGATGTGGTAAGGAGGTAGCCTGCTGGGGCTTACAAAACCTTGGCATTTCTTCCATTAAGAACCACAACATTAACAGTGGTACTCTTAGGAAGTGGTTTCTAGCAATTTCTTCTTCCTCTGAGTCACAAATTAATAGGATGCTGAGGAAGAATTAATAGGATCCCAGTTCTTGGCCTTCTTTGAGTTTGTGAGATGGAATTTGTTCTTTGTTGTAATCTTAGAATTTTCCATCTACAAAAAAGCACTGGGAATTTTTTCCATGATATGCAACAGTGAATATGATAAAGTGTGAAAATTGCTTCATGGCAAGGCAAATAGCAGAGGTACATGAGGATGTCTTATGACCATAAAACTGATTAATTTTATTAAATTTCCTTGTAGAACAGGGCCTGAGTCTTCTAGACCACAAACAAAAGACTCTTGGAGATTGATTGTATTTCAGCACAGTGATATGAAGCAAGAAGCAGGGCATTTGGAATTAGATAAACAGAGAAGTACCTTTATGACCTCCTGCCCCTATTAATATTGACAAAATATTTAATCTCTCTGGTTTTATTTTTCTTATCTGAAAAACAGGACCAATACACTTTTATGCAGATTTAATGAGATCACATCTGAGGGTAAAATATCTATCATAGTGCTTCATATTTAAATGGTACATGGCAGATAGTAATTTGTTTTATCATTATCATCATCATCATCATCATCATCATCATCATCATCATCATCATAGTTATCATCACTACCACGTTATTATTGCCAAAAAGTAAGATCCAAGGTTGGTCCCAATGATTCAAAGGGGCTTCTTTTCTTGGAGGGATACAAAATCAGAAAGTATTATTGTCTAGTTGGGATGATTTAGGTGAGGGCAATGGCCAAAAAGAAAAAGAAAAATGAACATTTATCCTTTCAATCTAAATGTTACATCCAAGTGTTTCTTCCCTGTATATGTACCACCTTTCATCAACATCTCAAAGTGCTGTATGTATCACAGATGCAGCTTTACCTGTTAGTGAATCAGACCTAAGTGTAGTCAGAAAGAGTGTATCAATAAGTAAGACTATTAAAGATTAGTGTAAGGTTCCATACCCATGCAGCTCATAACTCTTGTACTGATAGGTCCCTGTCTCTTTTTAAAGAAATATTAAATCACATCCAAATCCAAATAAATTTTACTTCCAGGATAGTGTCATTTTTTATGACATACAGAAAATCAAGAGATGAGCAGAAGGTAACAGAGTAAGCCAGCATGGTTTTAGAAGCAAAGAATGGAATCAGGCTTTAGAATACCTATGAACTTGCAAAATGCAACATTAAGGGCCAAGGAGATGCCTCAGTAGAATAAGCACTTGCCTGGCAAGTGCAAGGGCCTGAGTTCAATGCCTGGTTCTGCCAAAATAAATAAATAAATAAAACCACTTTAGAAAATTAAAAAAAAAAAAAAAAGTGTTTTCCTGGCAAGTGCAAGGGCCTGAGTTCAATCCCTGGTAAAGTTCAACATTCATTCGTGTTAAAAACCCTACAGAAAATTGTAATAGATGTTCAGTACTTCAATCTGATTAAAAACCATCTATGATAAACTAATAGCTAACATGGACAAAACTTGAAAACTTTTCTTTTAAAATTAGGAATAAGACCAGGATACTCCCTGTCAACCACTCCTAATCAGCGTAGTTCTGGAAACATTAGCCAGAGCAATTAGACAAGAGAGAGAAATAAAAGAAATAAGGATTGGAAAAGAAGAAGTGAAATTACCAATATTTTCAAATGCCTGGGAAGCGCAAGGGCCGGAGTTCAATCCCCTTTTCTGCAAAAAAAAAAAAAAAAAAAAAAAATTGCAAATGGTATCACCTAGAAGACCCCAAAAATTCCACCAAAAGATTTTTACATTTACCAAATTCAGTAGTGCAGCTGGATACAAAGTCAGCATTCAGGGCTAGCCAAATAGCTCAGCAGATTAAAGTGCCTGCAAGTAGGCCCAGGGGCTAAGGGTTTGATCCCTGGGTCTGCAGTACTGGCTCCACCCCCAGGGTGTGCTGAGAGGGCGATTGAGACTGGGCATGGTGGTGCACACCTATAATCACAGCTCTTGGGAGGCTGTAAACAGGAAAATCACTATGAGTCTGATCTAGTAGTGAGACCCTAAACAACTTGTAGACTCTTCTCTAAAAAATACAAAAAAACAAAAAACAAAGTCAATATTCAGTAATGAATTCTGTATTAAAAAACCCCAGAAATTAAGGAAACCATACCTTTCACAGTAACATCCGTAAAAATTAGGTAGGAATTAATCTCAAAGAAAGTAAAAGATCTATACTCTGAAAAAATACATAAACGAAAATCTCAGCAGATGGAAATTTGTTGCTCCAGGATAGAAAGAAGCAACATTGTGAAAATGGCCATACTCCCAGAATTTTTATATAGATTCAGTGCAATCCTAACTAAAATACCATTAGTATACCTCACATACCTAGAGAGAACGTTCCTCAAATTGATCTGGAACCAAAAGAGACCTACAATAGCAAAAGGAATCTTACACAACAAAGAAAAGGCAAGAGGCATCACAATACCTATTTCTAGTATACCTGTAATTATACTAAAAAGCTACTCATAAAATCAGCACGGTACTGGCAAAAAACAGGCTTGAGGATCAGTGGAAAAGATTAGAGGATGCAGACACAATTGCAGTCATACTCAGCTACCTTATTTTTAACAAAATTTTTCTAATGGTTTTTGGATGTTCCTAAGGTGAAAACCCTAACATGTTCATGGGAAGAATGATAGCCTTTTAAATAAATGGTGCTGCAAAAACTGGCTTTCCACATGCCAAAGGCTAATATTATGCCCATGTATATCACTGTTCATTAAAGTCAAAGTGAATAAAAAATTTAATTTTTGAAACAAAAACATTAAATCTAGTGGAGGAGAAAGCAGGTAGATATTGTGAAGAAATAGGGGTAAGCAGAGAGTTCATGAACAAATGAACACTTTACCAAATAATACTTCAAATGCTTCATTTTTAAAAAAATTCTGTGCATGGCAAAAATCATGGAGAGATTGAAAAGAAAACCTACATACTAGGAAAAATTTTAGCTGACCGTCCTTTAGGCAATGGACTTCTACCTAAAGCATATAAAGAAAATTTTAAAAATCAGGTCCACAAATTCAAAGACCCAATAAAAAAATGGGACACTTCTCAGATGGAGAAATACAAATGGCAAATAAATATATGAAAAACTGTTCAACATCATTGGTCATTGGAGAAATGCAAATTAAAGCAACACTGACATTCTTTCTCATCCCAGAAAGAATGGCTAAAATCAGGATGTCAACCAATAACAAATGCTGGAAGGGAAGTGGGGAAAAAGGAATCCTTTTTCACTGTTGGTGGGAGTGTAGACTGTTATTACCACTATGGAAACCAGTGTGGAAATTCCTTAGAAAACAAGAATTAGAGGCTCCATTCAAGCCAGCTATTCCCCTCCTGGGTATTTATCCACAAGAACTGAAATCATCATATCACAGTGATATATGTGCACCCATGTTTGTAAGAGTACAATTTATCACAGATAAATCTTGGAAATAATTCAAATGCACATCAACTAAGTAATAGATAAAAAACTGTGATGGGCCAGGGAGATGGCTCAGCAGAATAAGTGCTTCCCCGGCAAGCGCAAGGGCTTGAGTTCAATCCCTGGTTCCACAAAAAAAAAAAAAAAAACCTAGGTTTTTATACGTAAATGGATACAACAAGAGACTGTATTCATAAGTGAAATAAATCAGACTCCCATCATGTTGCCTCTAGTGTAAGAAGCTAAAAGAATAAATAAAATCTGAAAGGTTTAGTACATATCGTTGAAGGGAATCTGTTCAAAGAGAAGGACCAACTAGCATGAAAGAAATAAGAAAAGAAAGGCAGAAGGATGGGAAAAAATATTTTATATACGCAGATTAGCTTGGATAATTGTACTGCTGATTTCTACTAGTCTATTGAAAGGAACAGTTAATACTTAAATTATTTTTGTTTTCATTTTTTGACTAATTTTGCTTACTTGTATCTGGGAATATGAACATCTGATTTGAAGACAACAATATGCAGCATGACAGCCATTGTTGAATTCTCATTTTTTTAAAATTTATTTTTTAAATTTTATAAAGAGAATAAGAAATAAAAAACAGAAATGGTACAGAATTTCATTAAACAATATGGCAGGACTTCAACAATGGTTGTCATCTTTCATATTGTTGTTTTCAAATTAGTTGTTCACATTACCAGATATATGCATGCAAAATTGGTCCAAAAACTTAAGAAAATGAAAATAATATTGCTAACTGGTTCTTTGAATAGAACATCACAAGTCAGTACTACAGTTACCCAAGCTATCTTGTGTATATGCATATATATATTTCTTTGTCATTTCTTTCTTTTCTCCTTTCCCTCATCCTAGTTCTTCTTTGTCTTTGAATAGTTTCTTTCCCTTTCACAGTATCTATCATATCCTGTTTAGTGAAATTGTATCATTTCTAATTTTTTAACATTTTTTCCTTAAAAAATAAATAAATAAGAAATATCTATAAACTTACATTTATTGGATGTTCCTAAGTTGAGAGCCAAGAGGAGTATTCCTCCAGACTGATAACCACAGAAGCCACTTGGTAGAGAATCTCCACAAAAACTCCACAAAGAGATTCTTACACTTAACCAGATTCAGTGGTGCAGGTGGATACAAAGTCAGCACTAAGAAATCAATAGCATTTCTGTATACAAAAAAACCCAAACAGAGAAATTAAGGAAACCATACCTTTCACAGTAACATCCACAAAAATTAAATAGGAATTAATCTCAAAGAAAGTAAAAGGTCTGTACACTGAAACACCTCTTACTGTAGGTAACAAAGTCAGTTGGTTGTTGTTTAACAGTTTAAAACAAAATTCTAGACAAAGAACAAATGGCTAAAACCTATAATGCAGGCTAATTCAATGACAGTGTTCAAAGATAAGACCAAGAAGTTAGATTTTTTTTAACTTAATTGTTGGAAAATTTTATTGTACAGCTAGGATTATGAGGCACTGATTTTTTGTCAGATGATTGAATGTACAGTGAGAATCACAAATCCAATTAAAATTTTTGTAGTAATCACACTTAAAAAGCAAAAATTATAAGCAGAATTAATTTTCACAAGTCTAGTTTATTCAAAATATTTTATAACACCATATATTGATATTGTAAAACATAAAATCATTAATACTGATTGAATTTTGAAATATGGTGTGTACCATCTCAATTCATACTAACAACATTTAGGTGCTCAGTAGCCTGAGTATCTAGTAACCACTATATCAATAGTTCAAATCTAAATGTATAGTAAATACTGAGATGGTAAACCAGGAGCAGGAATAATAATGGCTAAATCATCACTCAGAGTTTCTATATTCTCTCTACTATGGCAGTATTTATTACTTAAAAAAGCAAGATAGTGTTTCATGTTGTCATATACTACATTTAGAATACTTATTTGACCATTATGAACCTTTTTGTTTGTTTTAAATGATCTTTAGCTAAAGGAGAGTACCAAGGAAACTTAGGGCTCACTTTTTGTGGTATCCATGCAAGCAAAAATGTTACTGAGTTGCTGAATGAATTTTAAGGCAGATCTTTCAGTTTTCATTAAGGAGTGTTCATATTTAAATTTATATTAAGACTTTAATAGTCAAGGGATTGCATAATAGAAGTTATGAAGTTCTTTTTTAGTAGATTTTAAAAATGAAAATATTATCTCCATTCTTCTAAATTGTCTTTGGTTGGAGAAAAGAACATGAAAACAGTGCTACCTAGAATAAGAAATAGTAATCCTGATTTTTAATCATGATTACAGTCATGGGATTTTATTTTCACCATTTGTGAACCACTCTAGAATCTGTTCAAGCTCTAACATGTCTAGGTAGGACATGAAAATGGGTCATGATAAATTAGTACTTATAAAGTTGATAAGTGAGTAGGTATTTTTGTGGAATACCATACCTTTATTCTGTAAGATAGTTGTTTTATTTTATCCAGACTCACCCTGAGATAAGATGTAATAACATCTTGGGATTGTCATCCTTAGACTATTTGTCAAATGGCAAGAAAGTATATTAACAAGGAAAAAAAACTTAACTCTGGCTCTGTACCAAGTGCATACATTTAAAAAATGCTGGGTCAGGTTGGGAACTGATTCTGTTTCCTGTCTGAAAGCTTCTTTTTTGCGTGTGGTGTTGGGGATTGGACCCAGGTCTTATGTACCTAGGTAAGATCTCTACCACTGAGCCAAATACCCAGGCCTGAATATTTACTTCATTTCTGTGTGAACATGCAAACCCTGTGATGGATAAAACAAGACATGTCAGTGTGGTTTTATCTACATTAGCCCTACCTGTTGTTAGTCTTGTTAAAGCCAAATTTAAACTCTTAGAAACCCAGATTCATGGTTCAGTTTTGTCATTGGATACACACCTGAAAAATATCTTATGTATTTTCAAAACTTAGTTTTCTTCCTTGTAAAATGGGGATAATGGAGTCTTGTGTAGATGCTTTGTAATCTATGATATATGAGCTTTAAAACATGGAAATTCTGTTACTATTTTAGTTTCCACACAAGAAATTGCCAGCTAGATTGTCTTTCACAGAGTCAAATATGCCTCCCTTGTTTAGAATTTCATGTTTTCATTTGTGTGTTTATGAATGTGTTCTCACCTTCTTTTCCTTATGTACCTGGGGTGTCAGGAGTTGATGTACCATTCCAATATTTGATGAGGTTTAATGCATTAGAGCTTGCTGAATATTTGTCTCTGTATCTAATCTGTTAACAAATTTATCTGGTTTCCTGGGCTAGTTTCTCCCCTAGGAGCTGAGAACAACCTGTTGGGATATAACTCTACCTCTAAGTAGGAAATCCCGTCAGTGTTGTAGGCTTTCTTTTCCCTGCTTAGCTGCAAATTCAAGCCATTTAGACTTCTTTCCTTTGTCACTGTGCACAATAGGAACCTTTATTCTTATCATGGGTCATGCCCTGGAGAGAGTTTGCAGCCTAATTGAAGGTAAGTTATATATGGAACACATGACAGTTACTGATGGGAGGTGAAACATGTGTGAAAAACCTTGAGTTTGATCAGAATGTAATGAGCCTGCTCAAATGCCATCAGGAGCTAGGCACATATTGTTTTTTTAATTCTACATTTTGTTGTTTTGTGCCTTGTCTGGCAGGATGTAGATGAAAGATATAATGATATTTGTTTCATTCCTTCCCTTTGTACAGACAATATCTCACAGAAGCTCAACTTCTTTGTTTCAGCTACTCTTCTCTCATTGTTGGGACAGATATCCAACACCCAAAATGAACCAAAGAAAGACTTACTTAGGTCACAGTTAGTGGAGGTTTTAGTCCATACTCAGCAGAGCAGCTGTTCATGGTAGTGGCAGAGAGCAAAGACATGGGCCGCCAGCAGTTCAAGCAGTTAGCAAATCTCTCTCCTCTCCACACAAAGTAATGCAGATTACCCATCCTATGGCCAAAGTTTAGCACTCACACCCACAATCTCAGCATTGGATAAAAAATTAATCACAAACTCCAGAATCTGCCCCATGACTGCATGAGGCCTTGTGGGGGGACAACTAGAAACAAATCATAACAGTCTTTAATTTGTGAGGAAGACCACTGTTAAAGAGTTACTTGGCTTTTATTTATATACTATTGTTTTTGTAGCCGAAAAGGACTTTGAGAAAAGCTTTTCATCTATGTGAAACCCTAGACTTACTATGGATTTACAATTAGAAAAATGTTACTTTGCCAGGGCTGACCAACTAAAGTTGCCAGACCAATAATTTTCCTGAATGAAGCAGTCTGATTGAAGAAGTAAGTGTGAGCCTATGTCCAACTGGAAATGGGCATTGTCAAACTTGAGATGAGTTTAGATATGCTAGCCCTTGTTTTCAATTAAAATTTTAAGTGACTATAAGCCTTAACTATCTTCAGAACCACCTGCTACAATGCCTTAGAAGTGATGACAAATTATAGGCTTGTATGACTTAAGGCTGATATTAGTGGGAGGCCCTTTTTCTCTGGATTATGGAAGTTTCCCTCATACATTAGAATTTTAAATGGCATTATTAATACTTACTTTAATTCACAAGATTCATCTTAATGGCATTCACTGTACACATGCCATGGTGTATAATATCTAGTACAATATTTGGTTAATAAGAGGCGATTTTAAAGGATAATGAGCCTTGTCCAGCTCAGAGAAAACCTTTACAGTTATCTCATGATTCAAATGATTATTCTAAATTCAGACAAAGTAGAATACCATACAGACCTGTCTTAGAAATGCCAAATTGAAAGCAATCTTATGTGTTATATACTTTATCCTCCTCCTACAGGCAGGGCCATTTCTAAGAGTCCTTCAATTCTGAGAACCAGGCAGCATCTGTTAGTCAAGGCTGAATTGCTTTTTTGTTTCTAGCTCTTAGTGTTATATGTAGTGTAAGCAAATTTATTGAAAGATGTTGTGTTGGCACTAGAAAGGTGGTATTAAAGAGTGGTCCTGCTAGGACCACTAGAAACTAAATTGTTTCTAGGACCAATTTAGAAACTAAATTGTTTTCTAGGTAGTGAGGATTTTTTTTCCTTTCATTCTTGCCATATAGGAGATTAAACCGAAGGCTTTCATAGTGAGCTATATTCTCAGCACTTATTTCAGACAGGACCTTGTTGCTCATATTGGGCCTAAAGTTGAAATTTTCCTGCCTCAGCCTCCCAGAGTGCTATGATTATAGCCACCCACCATCATACCTAGTAAACAGTAAAGCTTTGTTTTCAAAGCTTGTCCTTTGTGTGATTGTGTATGTGTATTTGTGTGCTGTGTATGTACTGCATGTGGGAGTGTGTGTGTGTGTTTGTGTTATTGAGGGTTGAACCCATGGGCTTCACAAATCTCTAATCCATTTAGTACAAGTCATCCTCTTGTCTCAACCTCGCAGAGTCCTGGGACTACAGGGATGTGTCCTTATGCCTAACTCTTATAGCATGACTTTGTGGTTTAGGTTGGTTGCCTAATCTCTGTTTCACCAACCCTGGTTTGATTAAGGGATTAGCTTACGCCTCCCTAGTATTGTGTGTACATTGCCTTAGTGAGATCTTGAAGAGAGGAGGGCCATGACTACATGCCTCAAAATGAGATCTGTTTCTGTGTCACCTTGTATAGTTAACCCACGTGAAAATTTTAAATATTAACTGCTATTTTCAAACAAATGTTGGAAATTAATAACACAGTCATCTCAGCTATCCTGTATATATACTAGCATGATTTTTCTCTCTTCCTTTTTCCCCATCATTTCCCCTTTCCTTTATCTTCATTATTTATTCCTTATATTCAATTTTTTTTCGATTTTCTTATATTATGACTTTCAGATTTTATTTATTCTTTCAGGTTCTCACACTAGGGAAATACATGGGCACCTTGTATAGTAAAGAAGTTTGGAAAATCAACATAACTGGAGAATATATATATATATATATATATATATATATATATATATATATATATATATATAGTCTCCTTTTTTTCCTCATGGCTTAACACTAAATATACTATTATCTGACCAACAACATTTATTTATTTATTTATTTATTTTTTGTCTTTTTGAGACAGGGTCTCACTATGCAGTTCAGGCTAGCCTCGAGCTCACTTTGTAGCTCAGGCTGGTCTCGAACTCACAACAATCCTCCTGCCTCAGCCTCCCGAGTGCTGGGATTACAGACATGCGCCACCACGCCCGGCCCCAACAACATTTATTAAGCCCTGAGCAAGAGTAACAAAAAAGTAACTGTCTAGCACTTAAAACCAACCAGCTCCTTGAGCAGGGTAGACAAATGCCAAGAGTATATGGTATCATGAGAAGCTTCCTCTCAGGCCTCCTATTATACTCATTGGAGAGTTGCTGGAACAATGATATTGAGAAGTATTTGATTGTTTCAGAAATGAGTCTTTTTTGAAAAGCCTTCATTTTGGTTGCCTTCACACTGAATGAGAGAATTGACAATTTTTGCTTTAGTTCTGTTGGAATGGAACCCATTATAAGTAAAGGAACATTGTATTAGCTTTAGCCTCTGTACACTGAAAGGTAAATTATTGATGTCATATCAGTGTCTGAGAATGATTTGAATGTGAAAGGGGTCCTGGAGGGTAGCAAGGAAACAAAGTAAGTAAAGAAAAAAGTACATGAAAATACTATGGGAATGAGGACTGGAAAGCACTCTTTTCTAGTACCACAGGGACCCAAGGGTCTATATCCCATGGAACATACTAAGAATTTTAGATCTGATGGTCAGATGAAATTGATTTTACATCTTTTATCTAATGCTTGTGAATGGCTTGATGCTTAGCATATTTCCTCTTATCTTTGAACCGTTTATATTTTCCCTGTAAAATGGGACAATGTGTCATGCGTTTTCTCAAATATTAGATCCTGGTGTTTCAATAGCATACTGTAATTTGATAGGGCTTTTGCAAATACATTGCAGTTTTCCTTCCATAATGTATAG
The DNA here is from genome assembly GCA_004027165.1 of Ctenomys sociabilis. NCBI lineage: Eukaryota > Metazoa > Chordata > Mammalia > Rodentia > Ctenomyidae > Ctenomys > Ctenomys sociabilis. The sequence goes on from PVKA01008349.1 coordinate 25,492, forward strand.
TCAGAAGGCCAATAGAACAAGACAGAGAGGTTCAATTTCTGTTTACAAATTAAAAAAAAAAAAAAAAACAGTACAGAACATATAGTACCTGAACTCAACATTCTCAATTCAGTGTCTTCCTTATTCTGTTAGATCACTGTGGGACTCAAAAGAGATGGTGAGATTAAATGAAAATAATGTCTGAAAACTATGCCTTCATGAGAAATTCTGCTTGTTCTTCCTCTGAGAGGGAATCCAGAGGATTACTTTGTGTTCAGATAGGGAAGATGGTCAGTTCAATGCAGAAGGCTGCTGCTCAGTAAAGAAGTATATTTCTACTGTGAGGTCCAGATAATGGTAACCTATCCCTGGTAGCTCTCTTAGGTTCCTCCTGTTCTTAAGCTCCAATGCTGTAATACATAGGCTTCATAGTTACCATTTATGAAGGTATGATTCTGTGCTGGCCTTAGAATAAAGTTGCAGAATCTGGTTAAACCATTTAAGAACAAGTCTGTTTGGTCAGATTATTTATGCTTCTAGGGTTCAGTATGCACAGTCTTCTTCATGGCTCCTCTAAGGTCAGCTTCTTCCTGTTTTGACTCCCTTAGTGTAGCTTCAGGCTGTGGAAATTCTGGGTCTACCATGCATAGCCTTTAAGTATACCTCTCTTTCACATCTCCTTTCCTTCTTTTGTTTTACTAATTCACAGTATTGTGCTATAGCCAAACTGGGTACTAAACTCTGGCATGGGGTAAATTGGAGAACTATAGGCCAGACCTAAGAGTGTGTAGTGAGTCTTTGCCAGTCTCAAATAAATATGACTGACCTTTGGGAAGCACTTGACTCTTAAGTAGGGTGCCTCCCTGAAGTGCTTGGATAATTTGGTTGATCTCTGAAGACTAGATAGACATGTCATCCATTGGAATTATAGTACAGAGATACCATGGAAAACCATTTTTTCTCTCTTGCCTTACTTTTTTCAGAAATGTACTTCTAGCTTATAGCTCCTCAATTTCTCTTTACTGATTGGAGCAGGCAGAGGCCATTTCCTACTTGTCATACCACCACTTCTGAAACATGGCCTTCAACTGTGAAGAGAAACAACAATATTTCTAGACTGATTTCCATCAGTTTAATTTGTTTTCTTGTATAATATCCAACTGTCATGAATGTCTGTGGAGAGATAACAAGATGTTATACTTTGAATAAAAAAGGTCCTCAGAAGGCTCATGTGCTCAGAGTTGTTATTTCTGGAAAGTGATTAGATCCTGAAGTCATTAGCCTATTAATGAATTAAGCTTCTGTTGAATTTCTAGTTCAATGTACTGTTAGAAGGTGGGACCTTGTTGGAAGGAGTAGGTCACTGAGAGCTTGTCTTTGAAGGGTTATCTCTTCTTGGAACCTTCTGTTCTCTATTTGCTGATTATCATGAATTGACTAGCTTTCCTGCATGACCTTCCACAATGATATTTTGCCTTGGAGCCAGCTACCATAAACTGGAATCTCTGAAACTATAAGCCAAAATAAACTGTTTCTTCTGTATGTTGACTTTTCCAAGATATTTGGTCACAGCAATTAAAATCTTACTAATACATAGGTATTCAGAAGGAGGCAGGGGATGAGTTTTATATAAAAGAACATCAAAGATGGCAATAGTTCCAGGCCCAACCTTCTTCATTTTTCCTTAGGGACAGTGGTGGTGAAGCCAAAACAAAAATCTGCCACAGTGATTTCCTTAAAAATCAAAGTAAGTACCTTCTAAACTCATAAATGGATTGTTCTGTTTAACTTTTTTTTTCCCCTTCTCTGCTGACAGAGACACAGTTTATATGCAGAAAAATCCTATTGGAGTAGCTAAAGCTTAGAGTTATTTGTTAGGATGTAACCTGAGACTTTTAGGTGATCTAAATTTCTTGTCTTCATGCCCAGTTTTCTTTTCCAAAACCTCATTGTTCCCTCCCTTTTACCTTTGTATATTATCCAACATAGCCTACCTCATCCCCATTAGTGATAAAAGACAAAGAAATTTGGTCTACAAATGGGATATCACCTATATAAGCCCTGGAATTATTTAGAATTGCAAAGCATAGCCAGTCACCATTTCCATATTTCTTATTGATGGCTCAGTGTTATTGCTCTGTTATTTTTGCCCCTTTTAATAATTTGTAGATCATTGAAGAGAAACATCAGCTCTGATAATGTTACCATATGTTGTTGTTAATGCTTCAAAATGTAGTTTTGTGTTCCTGCTCATATTCTATAGAGTGAGGTTTCTGGTCTATGTTAGCATTTGATTGAAGTGAATCTAACTAAAAGGCTTGAATTTCTTCACCCTTCTTAACAGTGGTATGTGAACAATGCTTGTTGATGTATAGACGTAGGGAACTTTAGGACTTGGATAATACGTCAAGTCACCTAATGTAGTTGTCTGTCTGATAGTTGAGTATCTCTAAAAATTTATTATCTCCCAAGCAGTCATGAAATAGAGAAAATGGTCAAATGACATACAGAAAGCATTCAGTAATACTGATGATACTTACAGCAAACTTTTAATAGAATAAGGAATGTCACTTTTCCTCTTGCTCACGTTTTATAGCCATTTGAGAATACATGGATTCTACTGTTTCTGCAGCTCTTTCAGAGTAAGAAGTATGAGACCAAGGCTCTGAAGTGTGAGATCAGGTGTGCCAAAACTCCTCTTCTTCATGCTTCTGTACGTTTATCTTTTATTCATCATTTGAAAGAATCATTTGATCTGTATCAGCTGCTTGCTGTTGTTACACATATGTGACTAGATTGAGACCATCTGGGTACAGAGCTTTTGTTCAATCCCATTCATGTGTTTGTGTGAGGACATGGGTGGCACAGAAGCCTGTACCTGATGTTGCACAATTTAATTATTAATAGGAATAATGTTGCAACAAATAAGCCTAGAACATGTTTTTGGACAATGTACTTTCTTGACTGCTCTAGCTTCTATCAAATGACAAAATGTTACTGCAATGGTAGCTTACCCATTACTTTTCAATGAAGAGAAAATCAATGGTGGAATGATGTGGCCAAGAATGGATTAGAAAACAATTTTGTATGATATATATTGGGGAAAGACAATGATAATAGACCTATACATGCTCTCATTGATCCACATCCTTGTTCAATTTAAATAATTTTAATTTTAGTTTTTTCACATTGCTGTTCCTTTGGACTCAGGGCTGAGGGACATACATGGGCAGACTCATCCCTCTGTTTAATTTTGCAATACTGTAGTTTGCTCTTTTCAAATTAGAAGAAGTTCCATGTTTGCAGTATATAATGATTGCATTTGTAGTGGGGAGTCAGTACATGTACATAACACATCTTGGTTCTCTTTCCATGTCTTTCTTCTGCCTAACATTCCTCCTCCCTCTATAGGTTTGTCCTCTTCCCTTTGACAAAAGATCTATCACACTGTATCCCACCGGCTATCTTTTATTTCACTCTTAACTTTGTTATACTTTGGGTTTATCACATAAGAAAAACAATTCAATATTAATTGTTTTTATTTTTTTTTTGGAGGAACTGGGTATTGAACTCAGACTGTTGTATTTGCCAGGCAAGCACTTATTCTACTGAGCCATCTTCCTGGTCCCCAATACTAACTTTTATGTGTCTGATTTATTTCACTTAACAATATGGTCTCAAAGTGCATTTATTTTCTACAAATGACTCAAGTTTATCATTCTTTAAGGCAGAGTAGTATTTTATTGTATAAAAATGGCTTATTTTCTTTGTTTATTCATCTGCTGATGAACATAGAAGCCATTTCCAAGATTTTGTTATGATCAGTTGTGCCACTATAAGCATGTATATTTATCACTGTAATATTGTATCTTTAAGATTTCTCAAAGATTCCCAGAAAATGAATTCCTGGCTTGAATGGACTTATGCTTTTCTATTTTTGAAGAATCTCCATACATATTTCCATAGGCATTGTACTAGCTTGCATTTCTACTAAAATGTAGAAGTAATCTTTTTGCCTTTTAGCCTTACCATCATTTTTTTATTTGATTGCTTTTTTCATATATTTATTGAGAAACAAATAGCAATGAGACATTTTCAAATCAAATTAGTAGGACAGTTTCAATAATGAATACATTGCTTATTGTTTTCTTAGTGTTTAATTGTTGTACAAGATGCAGACATGATATTCTATTTACAGACACTACTAGAACAGATCCTTCTATTCACTGAATTAAGAGAATGTAGCTGTATATCTGTCTTAACCATTTTGAATATACAGATACAAAATGGGCATTCATTTATTTCCGCTTTTTTTGCTTAGTTTTGTCAATTAAATAATATAGGTGTGTGTGTTCAGCAAAATATTCCCAAATAGACCAGTAGTCCATAATAGTATTGGGTTTTCTGTATGTCTGGCAATGTGAGAAGTTGTTGACTTGAGTCCTTTACAGCTCAGCATAATGATATGGTTTTACTTCTTATATTTTTCTTTAATACTTTTTGCCGGATGGTTAAGACCAAGATAAAGTAAGACCTATGTAATAAGAAATATAGCTTTTGTATCTGATTAGGGTAAGTCAAATCCTGTCGGGATTTATCCTGAGACCCTGAACCACAGTGTGTAGATCCTTTCGCTGTGTCAGCCATGTGGATGATTCATGGTCAGGCTTTCTGTGAAAGCTTGAGAGGATGTTTTCTATCCAAGTGACTCTTCTTAGGCACACTCTACATCATTGTTCACTTTCCTCTGTGGTTCCATAATCTCCTTGATCAGAAAATTTGGGACACAACTGAGTTACATGATGTTACAGTACAGGTTCTCCTATGTTCACGGTCTTAGTTGACCTTGAAAGGCTAGGGCTAAAATATTGGCCCTCCTTTTTCTCTAATTTTAGGTCTGCAAACTTAGGTTGTTAACCCTCCAGAAGAGAAGCTTATTGTTATTAACGTACATCCTAAGCTGTTGAGCTTAACCTTACTGTCTGTCTGAATATCAAACATTTTAAGCTTAACATGCATGATGACACCCATTATTTCTGGATTAAGAGGGAATCTTAGTGTTGTTTTCACTTTTATTTCTTTTATGGCCCAACATACTGAGAATGTATTCATATATTTATGGATATTCTCTCTCCTAAGAAGTGTCTATTCATTTCATTTGCTAATTTTATGATCAGGTCTTTAATTTGGGGGAATTTCACATTTTGAGCTCCTTATATATTCTAGGTATAGTGCGTCTCTGCTAAAATGTATTTTGTTTCCATGTTTAGGGTTTTATGTGAATTCTGAATCTTGTCCTACGTTTCCTTATGAATTTGATTGGTCTGTGGCTTCTGCAAGAGGGCTGCACTCGTGGTGGCAGCTCCTTGTTCTCATGTTGATCTGTGCACCCAAGTCACAGCTACTTTTACAGCTTACAGGTTTGTGAAGTGCCTCCCTCATGTCAGCTCCAGAGGCTCCTCTGATTATACGTTTTGGACTGTAGAATCTCACTAAGGCAAAGCATATCTCTGCTCATGGTGGCAGATGAGAAAGTAAACAGACCACTGAGTTGTGTGCTGGATATAGCTAGCCAGGTGGTAGTGATGGAAATAGGTCAAGAATATGCTAGATTTAATCCTAGCAATTTTAAGAGCCACACACCTCTGAAAGGTTCACGGAACCAGCCTGGTTCTTACCAGGGGCCCTATTATCCTTTCTTGCTTGAGCCTAAACTTCTCAGATGTGTCTACATCTAACACATGCCTTCTCTATGACTGCCTCTTATCACTCTCACATCCAGTTACTGTAGTAGGGTGACACAAAAAATCCTAAAATATAGTTTTTCAATAGTTGACATGTGGCTCACTTTTCAATGCTTAATCCTTTCCAAAATGACTCCTGATTAAACCCTATTAAATGTCCTGCATTGGTCCTGCATTGTATTTGTTCTCCAAATAGACTGTGATGTAGAATAAATTAGTTTTAGAGTAAAAGCCAACACTATTTCTCATTTAATAACATCTGTGCTCTTGGGGCCAGTTCTGTTAGCCTGGTCTGTTGTTACTTCCACTAAGTGCTAATCCTCTCTGGCTTCCCTTGTAAACAGAAGAGGTCGCCTTCCCTGACAGCCTGGGTTATTTTCCAGACTGCTTCATTCTTTTCTCTGAATTGTACTCCATTTATCCAGCTTTTCTGTAGCTTCTAGTTTTTTTATTTATTTATTTTTTTATTTATTTTTTTAATTTTTATTTTATTGAAGTACAAATATCAATGAGATAGTTTTAAGATACCTTGACAAGATGGATTTGATAAATTAATACATTGCAAACTGTTTTCATAATGTTTTGGTATCATAGAAGGTGCATACAGAATATTATACTTACAGACATTATTATAGCATATGTGTCTTGTCAGTAAATTAAGAGAGTGTAGCTGTTTGCGTATCTTATTTTTTATACCTGAATTACATCAAACATTCAATAATTAATACTTTCTACCTTGTTATTTTCCTAGTGGTTGTCCATAGTACTAGAAGCTGACATAATATCCTGTCCAACCACCATTAGTGTAAATCTTGCCTCTCATAGAATTATGTAGAAGCATGGCATTATCTATCCCAACTGTACTGTCCATACACACACATCATGATTCTTCCCTTCTGTACCCCTTCCTTTGTCTACACCTGTCAAAGATGGGCACTCCATTGTCATTCAACTAACTTAGGTGCTTGAACTCGACAACATAATTCAACACAGTCCAGCATTCCACAGCAATAGTGAGTTATCCGAAGAATTTGTAGACCATAGTCATTTACAGCTCAACTTATTATTATGGCCCCGCGATGTATATTTCATTTTTAGACTTTTCTGCTGGATGGTTAAGACCTATATAGAGCAAGACTTACATACCAACACATGTACTTTTTGTTTCTTATGAGGTCAGTGAAGTCCTCTCAGGGTTTATCTTGTAGTACTGTACCTTATTCTGTAGATCCTTTGTCTGGCATTAGACAGTTTCAAAACAGGTTACTAGGACAGTTACAATAATTAATACATTGCATATTGTCTTTTTAGTAGTTATTCATAATACAAGATGCAGACATGATATCTTGTCTAAACATTATTAGTACAAACTTTCTTCTCATTAAACTAAGAGAAAGTAGCTGTATATCCATCCTATTTTGTATATACAGATATATATATTTTTCCATACAAAATGGTCCTATATTTATATCCCCTTTTTTGTTTATTTTTGTCAGAGATGGATATTCCATTGCCATTCAAATATTATAGGTGTGTGAATTCAGCAAAGTAATCAAATATAGCCCATAAGAGTAGTGGGTTATCCATAGGGCTGACACTGTCAAAAGTTGTGGAGTTCTATAGCTCAGTATGCTAATGTGGCTTTACTTTTATAGCTCAGTACACTAATATGGCTTTACATTTCATAACTATGTTTTATACTTTTTTGCTGAATGGTTGAGACCAAGATAAAGCAAGACCTATATAACAAGAAATGTAACTTTTGTATCTGCCAAGTTCAGTAAATCCCCTCAAGATTTACCCTGAAACCCTGTACAACAGTTTGTAGATCTTTTGTCAGTATCAGCCATTGGATGAGTCACGGGCATTGCTTGACCACTTTTCTTTCTGTGAAAGCCTGAGAGAATGTTATCTCTCCATGTGACTCTCCTTAGGTACACTCTACATCACTGATCACTTTCCTCTGTGGCCCCATAATCTCCTTGATCAGAAAATTTGGAGCTCAACTGAGTTTCATGATGTTGCAGTACAGGTTCTCCTATGTCCTGAGTCTTCGCTGACCTTGAAAAGATAAGGCCAAAATATTGGCTATCCTTGTAGCCCTTCTTTTTCTCTAACTTTTGGTCTGCCTACTTCAGTTGTTAACCCTCTAGAAGAGAAGCTCAATGATATTATTACCCTAAAACATAAGCAGTTGAGCTTAGTATCACTATCTTTCTTCATATCAAATGCCTTAGACATAACATAGAACAGGTATTTTCCATCAGTCATTGATATGCTAAACTCTAAATCCTTACAGCATGTGAAAAAAATAAAAAAATAAAACATAAAAAATAGTGAAAAATAGACATAAAGAATTACAAAATTTTATAGAAATTTAGAAATCTATCCATATACAATATTGGAGCAGGACTGTCCTATGACATTTTTTTCTTCTCTTGTTTTCATTTATTACCTTTTTTTAAACAAACATTTACTTCAGAGAGAGTACAGCAGTATTTGATATTACATTAGAAGCAGTACACTTTTAGAAGACCAGAATGACAGGCACTCCAAGCATGGCCCTATCATTACACATTGCTTTCCTCAGTGCTGTTGCTTAATTCACAGGTAGCAGTATATATGGTTAGTCAGGGTGAGAATCCTACCAATTAACTGCTAGCTTCAAAAACCTGATGGAGAATTTCAGGATCATTGCCTTGACCATCTTGTGTATACAAATGTGTGGTTTTGCCCCTGCCATGTTTCCTAGCTTTTAGGAGATCATACATATATTTATAAACCTTTTAATATATGCTATCTCTATTCAGTGCTCCTGTGGGTTTGAATTACCTTTGGTGTCATTTCCTTACTTGAGTATAACTACATTGTGATGTAGCTGGGATTTTTTACTGAATACTATTTCCCTGAAGTGTGAGCCCATTGATGGTGTTGCTTCCTGGCAACCATGGCCTTTGGTTTGTAGGTAGTTAATTGCCTTGTGATTCCTTTGTCTCTTTCCTTATAGTATATGACTCTTATCAGTAAGGAAAGAGAGTGTAGCTGTTTGCGTATCTTATTTTTTTATACCTGAATTACATCAAAGATTCAATAATTAATACTTTCTACCTTGTTATTTTCCTAGTGGTTGTCCATAGTACTAGAAGCTGACATAATATCCTGTCCAACCACCATCAGTGCAAATCTTGCCTCTCATAGAATTATGTAGAAGCATGGCATTATCTATCCCAACTGTACTGTCCATACACACACATCTAGTTTTCTTATTAGCTAGAATCAGTAGAAGCCAAGTTTAATATAGTCATTATGAGGAAGTGTTTCATAATTTGTTTTAGTTAGAACTTTATTTTATCTATTTACTTAACTTTTATTTTAAATAGCTAAAACCAAAAAAAAAAAGAAAAAAAAAAAAAAAAACAGAAGCAGAATAACATACAATAATATATAGTACAGAATTTCAAAACAAGTTTAAAAATTAGCAATGATATGTATTTTTATTGTCAAATCTATAAGAATACGTTATTTTTTGTGATTTTGGATAAAAGTTTAATTATGTGAGATCAGCAGATGACAAAAGCCACTAAATGAGCGGAAACAAGGTTCACAAACTTAGGTGAGAACTGTTTTGGCATTCATCAGATTGAACTGTTTTCTAAACACTGAAAATAATACTTTTTTGCCACAAGAAACCAAAACAAAGTATTAAAACTAGTTCTTAGGATTGTCCATAAATTTTAAGGCCTAAAATAAAATACAGCATTTTGAGTAGATTTACCAAAGAAAATACAACATCATAGAGAAGTTAAAAGGTGGATTTAGTGGCATTTGACTTTATGTAACCCAGAGGTTTGGGAGCTGACACAAAAGATGAAAAGTTTTGGCCCTGCCTGGACAACTTAGCAAACCCTGTCCCCTACCCCCCAAAAAGAAATTAACGAATATGGTGAAGACCCGGGGGTCAATATCTTTAAATGAGTGGTCCAGGAACATAGTTCTGCTTGAAGGCCCATTCTGCACATGAACAAACACCAATTTATAGTGATAATACATTATCCTTAAGATCACATTTAATAATGGTTTCATTTGTGAGACAAAACCAACAGTAGCTGTGAAATTATAGTTCAGTTGAATAAAATTTTGCTTGTAGCAAGTCTTTAGAAGTTCATTTTCCTGTGTAGTGTTAGATAAGCTGAAAGTATAGTGTAGTTTAAATACAAATGTGGTGAGACATTTCATAGCAATAACATTGTGGCATCAGTTGATATTAGACAGACTGAGGCTTTGTTGTCCTGCAAATGGTTATTGTTAGTGGGTCCAATATCAGTTTATGATGTATATAGTGATAAGCAGGTATTCCTAATATGGTGAGTAGGAATCCAGAGGCAAATAGTATGCAATAAAGATGATTATCATATCTGTAAAATAAAGGAATTTGTTATGAATTCATTCATTGAAAAAATTGATCTTTAAGTGGTCACAGAAATGAAGATCTAGTACTGGAGTTGACTTAGCTAAGCTCTATAACTTGAATGAAATTTTTCCCCTTGTTAGGTTTTAGTTTTCTCTCCTGAAGATAGAATGGTTAGGCTACATGAATTCCATGTATCTTTTTAGCATATACTCCTTTATTTTTTTTATTTATTTTTTGTGGTACCAGGGATTGAACTCAGGACACTGACTCCTTTATTTTTGGTTGAGGTAAAATGAACATAAGTTTTTACCTTTCAGATTATTTGATATATACATTTGATTACATTTGTAATGCCATATACCTGTCACCTTTCATCTAGCTACAGAACTTTCTTTCAATCCCAGATAAATATTATACCCATTGTCATTCACTCTATTATCTGTTTTCCTTCTAGCCCTTGGACTCTATAATGTTTCACACACAATTTGACAAGTGGAAAAGACAGTAGATAGAGAAGAGCTGTGAATCAATAGGAGTTGTGGTCATGATGAAACATGTACCTAAATAGCCATGTATACCTAAGCCTTGATTATTAAGTAGATATTGTAGGACAGTTTTCAATACTGAATAAATTAGATTTGGAACACTTGCAGGGCTCTGCGGGATCACATATTGAGGAACACCTTATCAGACTAACCTAGATGGTATATCTTAAACACGGTCCTCTACATTGCTATTATTCCCTGGCTTGACATCTTTTTCCTCTATCAATATCTGAGAAAAACTTCACTCTCAAGTCAGGGAAGAGTTTTAGAAAGTATTTTATAATTGTTCTCATAATGTTCCCAAATCTCTCATACTCTGAATGTTACTTCCTTCTTAGCCAAGTTTGAAAGAAAATTACATAGAGTGGATTGGGAATCTAAATAACCTTTGCCATGATAATGTTTTTCTATGGTGAGACCTGTGCTTTTCTAGGCTACCATCCTGTAGGAATTTTAGTTTTGGTTTACCTTTTTTTCTGAATACATATGAAATAATTACAAGCTTTCTGGAAGATGAGTAATTCAATTCAAATCAGCTTGATTTTCAGCTTCATTATTGTGACTTTCATTATGAAATTAGGTAGGATAAGGCTTTCTATTTCCATATTTAGATAGCTTAAATAGAAACATTTTCTTAAAAAGGAAATATTTTCTTTTAGCTCAAGCCATGCAAATCAAAGGAAATTTAGAAGAAAGGAACATTTCAAGGTCTTGTCACAGTGCTTCTGTTTGTGGATATTTTACTCATAAACCTAATTCTATCAAAGTCTAAGCAAAGTAAAACAATGGAAAGCAACAAAAAGGAAGATTTAGGGGAAGAATCAAGTATGATTCACAGGTAAACTGTATTTCATCTATTGTTCTTGCCTGGTAAAGAAACTGTGTTGTTTGTGAAGGGTTTTTCCTACACCCCAATTCTCTTCCCCCTAATTTAAATTGACCTCTTACATTAGAAAGCCTTTACCTGAGCAAAGGCTGTCATCTCCAACCCAGTCTTCTTTAGTGGTGTTAACTGGGCTTTTATAATTGCTGCGGAGATGACATTTGGAATATGAGAGATTTGAGGAAATTTCAGTATTACTCAACTAATTCCTAAAACACTTTCTTTCCTAAAGAAGGCAGCTCATCTCAGATGTTGTTTCTGTGTGCAGATAGTGTCAACCTGGGGTTGATAACAAGCAAAGGGCAATACTTAACTCTTTGCAAGGAACTGTTTTATAAGCATTACTAAGGGACATATATTGTCTTACTTAATCCTTAAAGATAGTTTTTTCTATCTTTAACAGATGAGGAAAGAGGAAGCTGAGGATCAGAGAAGTAATATCTTACAGATTACATGGCAAGGCAATGTAGAGCCAGTATTTTTTATGCGGATTCTTAAATCTCCACCAATTACCTCTGTCACTGACTGTTTCTCCTAATTTTGACCTAAGAGTCTAGAGATTCAGTCCTGACTGAAATCTGTTCTCTAGAAGGCATCCTGTTCTCTGAGCTTGGCTTTCTGGAAAGTGGGAATAATAAACCTTGCTTTGCTTGTCTTACAGAACCTTTTCAAAGATTAAGTAAGAAATGGTGGAAAAGAAATGGATTTTCAAGGAAGCCAGGAAGAAAAGAATAATTGGACACAGTAGGAAAGACTTTCTTGGAGAGGGAGTACGTTTACAAATTAGAAGGAAATAAAGATGTGGAAGTGGAATAAACAGGCTATGTTAAATGAATTGAATGTGAGGCCAAGCTGAGGTCATGGGCATTTGTTGGGGTACAGTGCAAGTTGGTGGGCCAGGCCTGATCTAAAGTGTTGATGGAAAGCCATGAGTAAGTGCCATGAGTATTCCTATGGGAATTTTTTCTAATCTCTTCACTTTTCTCCTTTCCTTCCCCTATTGTTTGTCTGCTATATAACAAAAATTATCATTGTTCTGATTAAAACTCATGCTCCTCATTATTTGCTAGAAATGGAGTACAATGTCTTAATCTGCCTTCTTAAGATAATCTTTCATGTAATTAGTGACAGTTATTAAACTCTTTCTCTTGAGGGAGAAAGGAGTGGTTTCCATGCCTGACTATACAAAATACACTGATTGTTTTTGTGCTGTTTCCTAGCATGCAGATTCAAGATTCTCTAAGTATGCCCAATACTCACAAAAACTGGGATTAAGATACAAAAATATTTTGTAAATGTATGTATGAGAATGGTAGCTGTTCCCTTAGTCAACCAGGTTCCTTTCAGCTTGTATTCCACATCTATCTATTGTCATTTCTTCACTGTGGGAATAGAAAGGTACCTGGTTACTTTTGTCATAGGAGAGTTTGTGTTCTGTCTTATTCCATTCTCTTGTTTGTATTTTGTCCATTTGTAGTATTTTCTGAGAATTAGGACTTATACATTCTTTCAATCAGGCAAAATGGGGCCTGCTAGATAGCTCAGTGGTCTAAAGCCCCTGTTTAGGCAAGGTTAGGCAGGTGCAGCAGACTGTGGAACCACAGCAGCCCCGCCCTCAGGTTAGGCTGAGCCAGCAAAAGAAAAAAAAGGCAAAATGGAGAATTCTGATTCTGATTAAAATTATATGACAAATGGAAGTATTACATTGACTGTGTGCAAAGCGTTGAGCTGGGCAATTCTTAGGGGACAGAGATTGGTTTGAGCTAGTTTACGTATTTCATTTATAATTTTTAATCTCTAACCCTGACATTCTGTTATTTAATATGATTAGCAATAAACTCTTAACTTTCTCCGAAGATGACTCACTTTTTATTCATCTTGCTGGCTATATCTGATCTCTATAAATATTGAAGTGAGATTTAGGTAATAGTTTTTTGGTCATTCACTTCTGAAAAATATCTCATTGCTGGAGCCATTTTTAGATTGGCTCTTTAAATATGGGTGGTCTGATTGACTTCTTTATTTGAGAATTGTCTGAGAAATAACTGGCCAATATTTTTTTCATTCTGTGGGCTGTCCCTTTACTATTGATGATTTCTTTATTGTGTAAAATGTATTTAATATATTATCACAGTTGTTGATTTGTTGAAATATTTCTTGTGCTTTTGAGGATTCATTTATAGTCTTTGCTTACACCTATATCTTTAAGAGTTTTACCCATTCTGCCTTTCAATAGATGGAGTGATTTTCTTTTTATATTTATTTTATTTTGGTTTAGCCTGTAGTTAGATACATGTATCTAAGTTTAATCTTCAACATGTGGAAAGCCAGTTTGCATAGAACCATTTTTTAAAAGAGACTATCTTTCATGCTGTGAAGGTTTTTGGTCCATTTTCTAAGATAAAGTAGCTGAGTGTGTTTCGAGTTATTTCTGCATCTTCAATCATGTTTCATTGATTCTTTTTTATGTTCCATTGATTCTTGAATCTGTTTTGTTTTGTTTTTGTTTTGCCATTATCATGCTATTTTTATTTTTTAACAATTTTATTGAAAAACAAATAGCAACAAGACAGTTTCAAAACTGATTACTAGGACAGTTTCAATAATTAGTACATTACATATTGTTGTCTTCTTAGTGGTTATTAATAGTACAATCATGCCATTTTTATCATGGTAACTTTTGTAGTATAGTTTCTAGTCAGTCATTGTATTGGCTCTTGCGCTCTTTTTGTTGCTCAAAATTTCTTTTACTATTCTAGGTGTCTTTTTGCCTCCATAAGAATTTTAGGATTATTTGCTCTAGTTCTATGAGGTATATACTGTTAGTGTGTTGATCAGGATTGAGTTAAATTTATATAGCCATTTTGGAAACATGGCTATTTGCAAAATATTGGTTCTGCCCACACAAGAACAAAGGATATTATTCCAATTTGTGATACCCACTTTTGTGTATTTTATCAGGGTACATTTGTTACTATAAAGGTCTTTTACTTCCTTCATTAGATGATTCTTAAGTTTAGTTTTTCTTGATGCTACTCTGAAATGTGATGTTTCTCTAATATCTCTCAGTGAGTTTAATTTGTGTACAAGAATGTTATTAATTTTTAAGTGTTAATTTTAAATCCTGCTATGGTACCAAATTTAGTTATTAAATTAAGGAGTCTTTTGTGGTGGTTTTTTGCATTTTCAATATAGAGTATCCTGTCACCTGCTATAATGATAATTTAGGTTTTCTCTTTCCTTTTCTTATTTCTTTCTGTTATCTAATTGCTGTGTCAATGTTTCCAGATGTATTAAATAGGAGTAGTGATAGTGGACATCATTGCCTTTTTGACAATTTATTATGATGTTAGATGTTGGTTTAGCATAGATGGTTGTTATCAGATTGAGATAAAGACCTTTTATTATGTGGTACTGGGAGTTGAACTCAGGACCTTGAGCTTGCCAGGCAAACGCCTCTTTTACTGAGCTATCTTCCCAGTCCTAAAGACCTTCTATTCTAATTTTCTTTAGAGTTTTTATCATAAATTGGTGTTGGAGTTTTTTGAATTCTTTTTCTGCGTCTAGTGAGATAGTTATGTGCTTTTTGTTCTGGATTCAATTAATACCATGTATTACACTTATTGACTTCCATATGTTGAACTCTTCCCATATCTTATGGATGGCTATGTATTGATTATGCTTTGTAATCTTCTGGACAATTTGCTGTGTTCTGTTTACTAGTGTGTTGTTGAGGAACTTTGCATCTAAGAACCATTATGAGTTTGATTTGTAGTTTTCATTTTTGGTTTGATCCTTCACAGGTTTTGTTACAGAAATGCTTAGTTCTGGTAAGGAGTTTGGGAGTTTTGTTTCCCATTCAATTTATGAAAGAGTCTGAGGAGTAGTAGCATTGGAACTCCTTTAAAGAACTTACAGAATTCAGTAGTGGATCTCACAAGACTTGAGCTTTTCTTTGTTGGTAGTTTTTGTTTTAATTATTTTCTCAATTTCATTTAATAATATTGAGTTATTTAGTGTTATTATATTTTATTGATTCATCTCTAGTTATTCATATATTACCATCTAGGAATCTCTCCATATCTTCTGTTTACAGGTTCTCGAAGTAGATCCTAGTGGTCTTCTGGATTTCTCTAGGATCTGCTTTGATTTAACCCTCTTGATTCCTAATTGCATGGATTGAGGCTGAGGGTATGTTTGAGATTATTTTTTGTTTTCCTGTTTTTTTGTTGGCTAAGGGTCTGTGATTTTTATTTAATCTTTCAAAGAACATTTTGATTTATTCATTCTTTCTTATTGTGTTCTTCCTCTTCTTTTTCTTCTTTTATTTTAACACAGGATCTTCTTATGCAGTTCAGACTTGTAGTGATCCTCCTATGTCAGGCTCCCCAGCACTGGGATTACAGGCTTGCACCACCATGTCCAGTTTTGAGGCTGTCACAGCAGACCCTGTGTTCCAGAGACAACATGGCATGTGGTTTTGGGGATCTAATTCCAGACATTGTGCTTGCCAGGCAGGCAGTTAGGCTGCCGAGCTATCTCTGCATCCTGTTTTTGTGTTCTTAGCTCCAACTGCTCTGACCTTTTTAATTTGCATGCTTATATGTGCTTTGGTATTAACTTGCTCTTTTTTTTTTTCTAGAAGGATGAGGTTTAACATTAGGTTGTTTATTAAAGTTTGCTCTGTTTTGAGCATCTATTTAACATGTAGAACTATAGCTATTCTATTAATCATATAGGTATGTGAATACAAGAATTATTTGCACACAAAATTTGTAACCACATTTTCCTTAGAGAAGAGGAATATGCGATGGATAGAGAAGCACTCAAAGTGAAAATATCACTTATTTGATTTTGTATATATCTATTTCTCATAGAGATGTGATATATCATAAAATTAGTCATTTTCTGTGAACAGTTTTGGGCTTTTATTGTATTTAAGATTGTACAATTATCACTACCATAACATTTTGTTTCTTTTTTTTACTGTTCAAATTTCACAACTTTATTGAATTTGTAGAAGCATTCTACAGGCATACATTTTGAAAACCACAAAGCACTTAGTAAGTACATGTACACATGTACATTGCAGAAGGCAAGTAACAAAATTACTTCCAAAAGCTGTAAAGATGGGAGATGTAGTCAATGACTAGAGAAGTATGCAAGAGACTGTATTTTGATATGCTTAAGACAATTATCCACCAAGCCTCTACCATAGGCTCTCTTACAATCTCAGAAATGAAAACAGGATAATACATTGTGTTATATAAGCATACACTCAGATATAGTATGGTTTCTTAAGGCTTTAATACAAAAATAATAGAAATTTGCTCTTAGCATCTAGATTGCTAGTCTAAGTTCCCATGAAATATAACATACCTTGAAGACAGAGAGTTCCCAACCTTAAAGACAAAAAGGTCCCAACTTTATGGTGTCTAGCTCACCTAACAAAACAGAACAGTAGTGAGGGAGCATACATATAGAATCTATCACCCAGAGTAGTACTCTCAAAGTGTGCTCCATGGATTGGTTTGGTCTGCAAACTGTTTACTTCCTATCCCTATTCTCAATGAAGAGAACAGTCATTGGCATCTAAATGTAAACCCATATGCTGCTCTCACTAAAGTTCACTACAAAAACAAACCTTGGCACTGGCCTAAAAACTGGCTGTAGATTTAGATTCTTTTATTGTATTAAAAGGAAGGGGACCTGGGATAGAACTTGAGCCTCTCACATGCTGAGCACATACCCTTAACCACTGAGCTACACCCTACTTCCTCAAATTTCAGTTCTTGGGCATGATTATCTGCAGATGAATAACAATTTTTGGACAAGCAGCTTTCTTTGATTGAGATATATCATTCCATTTATTCCTGTTTTGAAATGTAAGCATTTTATATTGAATATTTAGTCGTTTCACATAGTAGAAGCACACTTTGCATGAATAAACTGTATGTTTTATTGTAATTTGAAATATGATATGAGATGTGATCTAAATATATCATGAATGTTTATATTAGAATTAAAGACACACTGTCAGTAATCCCCCTAACAATATGCTTCTGTCTTTAGGCATACTTCCTATTGCTCTTTCAACTTTCTGAAAGACCTTTCTTAATAAGGCATGTCTTTATGAGACATGATCAGAAGTATGATGGATTCTCCTGTCAATTGCCATCCAATAGAAAGGCAGACATGTGAAAACATTAAGGCGTATGTCTTATCTGTCTGACTAGATCTGAAAGCGTGATGTTCTTCCTCAAAATCAAAATGATCAGGAAAGGTAAACTATTTGAATTGATCCAATATATCAAAGTAGCACAACTAAAGATACTCGTGAAAAAATATTCAGAACTTCTTCAGAAAATTTTATTTTATTTATAATAATTATAATAATGTTAATTATTATTATTATTAATTTTGGAAGAACTGAGGATTGAACTTAGGCCCTTGCTCTTGCCAGGGAAGCGCTTATTCTACTGAGACATCTCCCCAACCTCCTGCTTCAGAAAATTTTAAGAAATGATGTGAATAGTGAGTTCAGCACATAGGAGAGTAATATGTGAAAATGAATGGCCATGTATTTTTATTGTAATAACTTTTTGAAGTCACTTTTTTATCATACTTTATGTTTGAACATCATTAATTGGGTACATTAGAGTTCAATACATGTATACAGTTTGTAACAATCATCACAATAAGAATTTTTACCTTCTCAAATAATAGTTATTTGTATACGTTGAGTATTTTATCCTTCTACTGATTTTGAAATATATACTAGTGTTCAACCTATAGCTACCCTAATGTACTATACTAAAGAATCAAATGTTGTTCTCCCACTTTGGCCATATTTTTATGTTCTCTTATTGAAATTCTTTCCATTCCCTCCTTCTTATGCCTTTTCTAGTCTCTATACCATCCCATTCTTATATGATTCAATTTCCACTGCTGAGTGATAACATATGATATTTGCCTATATGTGACTTGCTTTACTTAGCATTATAACTTACAGTTCTAGCCATGTTACTACATATGACAAGATTTTATTCTTTTTTGTCCCCAAATAACATTTCATTGTGTATATATACAATATTTTCTTTATCCATTCATCCACTGAATGGCATTTGAGATTTACCTATTGTGAACAATGCTGCAATGAACATGGGAGTGCAATATCCTTTTAGTACAATGATTTATTTTCTTTGGATATGCATTTTAAAAAATATTTTTGAGAGATAAATATATCACAATAAAATATATGAACATATATTAAATATGTATATATTTATGGATACATAAAATATATGTATTGATATCTATATGTAATTAAGTTAATACATGCAGTATCTCGATTTTTAAATTACTTTTTATGATCAGAGCATTTCAATGTACTATCTTAGCAACTTTCCATTTTACAATGCAATATTACTAATATTTACTGTATGGTACAATAGCGATCTGGAATATATTCTTCTTGGTCTTGTTCACCAAATTATTCATATTTCTCCCCAACTCAGCCCCTGGAAAGCATTAGTCTGTTTTTTAAATTTTTTTAAGAAAAATTATTTGTTCATTCTGGACATTCCCTATAAGTGGCATAGTGTATGTGTGGATTTTTGTGTCTGGCTTCTTTTACCCAATGTAGTACTTTTTCAAGATTCATTTATGTTATAATGCATTTTATTATTTTGTAGTGCTATATTCTGTTAAATAGATAAAACCATATTTTGGTTTATTCATTCATCACTTGTTGAACATTTGAGCTATATCTAGTTTTTGGGTGTTATGGATAATAGTTTCTGTAGGAGCATAGGTTTTTAGTTCTCCTAAGTATAAACCTAGGAGTGAAATTGCTGGATCATATGGTAACTACATGGGTAACTTACTGTTTTCACTGTAGCTGCACCATTTTACATTCATACCAACAGTGTATGAAGTGATGATTCACAGTTTTACACATCTTCCTCAATTCTTTTTATTGATCTTTTTTATTAATCATGTATATAGCTCTCCTAGTTAATGTGCAGTGGTTTCAATTTGCATTTCCCTGATTGCAAGTGATAGTGAATATATATTCATGTATTTATTCACCATTTATATTTTTTTTTTCCTTGGAGACATGAATATTGAATTTCTTTGCCCTTCTTTAAATGTCTTTTTTATTGTTGAGTTACAGTCTTCTGGACTAGATCCCTGTATTGCAGTTTGTAGATCCTTTGTCTGTGTCAACCATGTGGATGAGTCACGGCCATTGCTTGACCAGTTTGCTCTCTGTAAAGGCCTGAGAGAATGTTTTCCCTCCATGTGACTCTTCTTAGGCACACTCTACATCATTGATCACTTTCCTCAGTTGTCTCATAATTTTCAATGACTAAGTTCCTCAAGTTGGGCTCAAAGTTGTGATCTTCTTACCTCAGCCTCTTGAGTATCCAGGATTGCAGGCATGCATAACTGTACCTGGATTCTTGATAGTATAATTTGCAGCACAAATACTTTTCATTTTTATGAAGCCCAGCTTATTATTTCTTTGTTACTTATGCTTTGTCATATTTAAGTAACTATCAGCTAACCTAAAGTCACAATTTTTTTTTGTAGTTTCTTTAGAAAATCTTATTGTTTTAGCTTTTATATTCTGGCTTTTCATCCAGTTTGAGTTAATTTTTGCATATAGTTTGAGGGGGGTCCAAATTAATTCTTTTGCATATGGGATAAACAGTCTGTCCCAGAACCATTTCTTGAAAAGTCTGTACTTTCCCTCTTAAGTCATATGAACACTGTTAACAAAGATCAATACATCATATATGTTGGGTCTATTTCTAAATTATCAACTCTCTTGTATTAGTCTTTATGTATATTCTCATGCCTGTGCCAAACTCTGAGTTACTATAAATAAATATGAAGTAAGTTTTGAAAACTGGAAACTTGAGCCCTCACACATAATTCCTTTCAAAAAATGTTTTGGTTATTCTGAGTCTTTTCAATTTCCATATCAATGTTAAAATCATTGTGTCAGTGTTCCACAGTTTGCTATGGTTTTGGTAAAAATTTTGTTGAATCTGAATTAATTTGGATAATATTGCCATTTGAGCAATATTATCTTTACTTGTTGAACACAAGAGGTCTTTTCAGTTCATTTGTTCATCTTTATTTCCAGCATTATTTTCATTTTCTTTTTTTATGTAAGATTTAATTTATTTGCAATTTAGAAAACACAAATCTTTTAAAATGTTTTTGAAAGAGAATAATATGATAGTAAATATCCTTGGAAATGATACAGAATTTCACTAAAGTTAACAGGAATTCAACAATTGTTGTTATATTGTATATTGTTGTGTTCAAATTAGTTCTTCAGATTACCAGATGTAAGTATGCAAAATTGGGCAGAAAATTAAAAAGAAAAGGAAAAAGAAAGCATTAACTGTGCCTTTCAATAGACCAACAGAAATCGGTAGTACACTTATCCAAGCTACTCTGTCTATATGCACTTATACACATTTCTCCTTTCTTTTTCTCCTTTCCCTCATCCCAATTGTTCTTTCCCTTTGACCAGTTTCATTTTCAATATATGTCTTACATTACTTTTATTAAAATTATTTCTAAGTACTTTGCTTTTCATACTATTTTAATAAAATTATTTTCTTAGTTTCACTCTCCAATTGTTCATTGAGAGTGGAAATATAACTAAATTTGTACAGTGGTCAACCTACACCACTGCTGAATTTGTTTATTATTTGTAACAGCTTTTTCTTTCAGTACATTCCTTAGAACTATCTGTACCATTTTAAGTTCTGTAACTAAACATAGATTTAATTCTTTCTAATTTAAATGCCTTTGACTTCATTTTTTTGTCCAATTGATATGACTAAAACCCCAGAACAATTTGGAATAGAAGTGATGAGATAGAACATCTTTTCTTGTACTTGACTATAGGCTGAAACCATTAATTCTTTCACTATTAATTTATAATATTTTTGATGGCTTTTCACAAGCATCTATTATTATTTTTATGAAGACCCCCTTGAATTTCAATCTCTTTGCTGTTTGTTTTATCATAGGGCATTAGGTTTTTTTAAATGCCTTTCCTGTGTCTGTTGAGGAGCACATCTGAGGTATTGTCACTTTTATTTCATTATTAGGATGTTCATTTTCATCATTTTGTCTTGATTTCTTAGCATATAGTTCTTCATACTATTCCTTTTGATCCTTTCATTTATTTATTTATTTAATAATTTTATTGAGAAACAAATAGAAATGAGACCTTTTCAAAACCGATTAGTAGGACAGTTTCAATAATTAATACATTCATATTGTTGTCTTAGTGGTTACCTCATTTCTGTAATATTGGTATTGGTGATATTTTTTCCTCTGCTTTGATGTTAAAATTTTTTTAAAATTTTATTCAGAAAAAAATTGAAATGAGACAATTTACACCTATAATCCCAGCAGCACTTACACCCATAATCCCAGTGAATCATGAGTTAATTTCTAACTCTTGAAGTGCCTTCTCATGATTGCATGAGACTTTGGGGGGACAACTAGACACACACCATAACAGACATCTGTGAGGAGCCCAAAATTTCTGAAGAGAGTAGTAGGAGTAAAGGTTGATACTTGGACTGGGTTTATAATTAATGAGAAGTTACATAGGATTCTGGGATATGAAAATAGCTTATTAAGCATGGAGCAGAGATTGAACCTTGGAGTTTAAGCAGGGACTTGACTGGCTGTAAAGAGATGAGGGAAGTGACAGAGGAATGTAAAAGAGCACGGTAAGGATCAGGGATTATCTCTCATTTAGAAAACATACCTTGGTTTTTAAGGAAGAGGAAGGAATTAATTGTCTTTTTTTCTTTTTCTTTTTTTTTTTTTTTTTTTTTTGGTGGATGAGAGGGCCTACAGGATGTCAGTGTCTCACTACTAGATAGGACTCTAATGATCTGCCTGTTTACAGCCTCCCAAGAGCTGGGATTACAGGCAAGCACCAACCACGCCCAGTCTCAATGGTCATCTCAGTATGCCTTGGGGGGGCCAGCACCACAGGCCTGGGAATCAAACCCCTGGCCCTTGTGCCTGCTTGCAGGAGCTTTAATCTGCTGAGCTATTTGTCTAGCCCTACCAGGAGTGAACTGTATTGCTTACTCATGTCTCTGTCACAGTAAGTAGTTAGCAGTTAGGTCCAGAATAATTCCAATACAGGTATTTGTTAAAATGATCCTATTAATACACCTCCCTGTAGAGTTCAATGAAGGCTAGTTAAATCAGCCTTTAAGTAGAATGCAAGAGCTTTTAGTAAATCCTTGCCATCTGGCATGTTCTAGGCATTGTTTATGTTGTCATCAGGAAACTATGTGCTAATGGCAACAACATTCAAGAGCACTGGTGAGAAGCCTGCAACAGGTTGTTGGACAGGGCTAACAGGACATTATAGAATGCCACTGAGTGAGGCTAAGCTCCTAGGCTGATCTGTGACATTGTACTGTGAAATGCAAGCAGACTAGAATCTTCATCTGTACACAGCAGGAAGCTTTTAAGAGCAGAAAATTTAGAGATTAGATGAGAAAGTTATATCTTCAGGCCCAAGGAATCTTACCAATAGCACTGAGATAAGGAGCACAATAAGTTGTACTTTTCATGGAACCTTTTTCTAGGCTACAAAACATTGTCTGTGCAATGTCACATTCATGAAGATCAGTGATTTATATTTTCTTTGCTGTGGTATCCATCCTCAGTATCTGACATGGTAGGCCCTTGATATAGATTTAATGAATGAGTGATCTTGACAGAAGTACTTTTGTATGAAAGTGAAATTAGCCAAAAGAATGAGCATCGGAAGTTTGTGAAATGGGATAAGATGTCTTTTCAGAAGTGCCTGAGAGATGGTCTACCACCTACATCTTTAGTTTTAGCTAGAAGAGGCTTCTCTTACCAAATTTTCTGTAAGGCAACTGCTTTTTGGGATGCAGTTGCCTTTCTTCCCTGTCACTGTTATTTATAACCTCAATCCTATGGAATATGTCTACATTTCATTCTATTCCTGCCCTCATCCTATACTCCTTCCCACTAAAAGTGTTCCAAATATTCATTTTATTCCTGCCATTCACAAACCAACACTCTGACTTGACTTGACCTGAGAATTATAGAAATGGTTCTTACTGCTTAAAAGTCTGCCTGTGTTAACTTTTCTAATCAGAGCTTAGTGCATTTTGAGACAAACAGGAAAAAGCTAATAGATTACTAGAGGATGAGGCTTCTATTATTAAAAATAGTAGCATCATGTATATGAGCTATTTGCTCCAATGCCTTATAATCATTTTTAAAGCATATTCATTTCTTTAAATAACCATCCTTCTTATTGGCTATCAGTTGTACTAAAAGGCAGCTATTAGCATATTGAAGATTAAAAAGTGACCTTTTGGAAAGGATTTCAATAGAGAATTTGAAAAATATGATAGATTCTGGGTGAAGATAAACTTTGCACATTGGACATGTATACAAAATATGTTAAAATAGAATGATCTCTTCTTGCTGTGGCCTGTAGCAAATACATACGTAGGTAACTTTTCTTGGCATACAGGGTGATAACCACATTTTCCATCCCCTAGGAAGGAATGTGAAAAGAGTATACAGAGTCAGAAAGTAATAGCTGCTCTTTTTTTTCTTTACTATTTTAACTGTTTCATAACAGCTGTTCTTTTACCTTTATCTCAAAGACTCTGAAATCATTTTACCAATATGCTTTTTGATGGCAGAAACGTGGATGCATCGAAGTTGCTTGATTTTGGCTTCTTCAGTCAGGGATATAGATGGAAAATGTAGAAAATGAGGAAAGGAAATATGGAAAGTTATTTAATTTGTTGAGCCAATTAACAAGTTACTTGGCAAATTGCCTCCTACAGATTTTGTCACTGTTGTGGGGCACCCTTCTTTTTCTTCCTGTACCCATATTTTTATCTTCTAGGATTGGGAATAAATGGGCTATAATGCAAGCTGAGTATCCAAAATTCAAGACGTCTCATCCAAAGGAGGCTTTTTTTTCCTCTTCAGTTTTATGATTTGGAATGGACAATGGCAGTCTTTATCAACTATCCATTTTTTGTGATTCTAGTAATTGACAGCTCATTTTGTCCAAAGCTTTTGCTTTTCTCTTCTCGTCTCCCTTAGAGTCAGAGGCACATGTTTGATGGCATAGGTTTTGTAGAGTCAAGACTGTCTGGCTCCTATCCCAAACTTCTTTGCTTCCTAACTATGTGACTTGGAATATACTTCTTAACATTTTTTAGCCTTAGTTTCCTCTTCTATGAAATGGTGTTGACAACGGTATTTATCTAACAGCACTGAATACAGTTTCTTGAAAGCTCTTAGCACAATGACTGGTGTACTGTAAATGCTTAATCAACAGCAATTGTTATTATATGGTGGGGAAATATATTCTGATATTCCCATCAAAACTTTTAGGAGGTAGAGATATTTGTATTTTATAGCCTAATTTTGATTATTGTTTATACATCCTATGATGAAAATTGGTAGTAAAAGCTTTTCTTTTGAGACACCCGTTCATTTGCAATTTTAGTATTCAAATTATAGGTATGTAAATGTGGTGCTTTGGCAGTAATGCAGCTGTCTTATTTATTTGTTTGTTTGTTTGTTTGTTTATAATGTATTTGGTACTAGGCAGCCTGGACTTGTAGTGATACTCTGGTTTTGAGCTTTCCGAATGCTGGGATTACAGGCAATTACCACTATGCCCAGTCTCTGTGGCTAGCTCAGCATGTCTGGAGACAGCACTAGCGTAGCATGTGGTGCCAAGGATTGATTCCCAGTCCCTGTTCTTGACTAAGCAGCATACTTAGATATTTAGTTTAAATTGTTCTTTTCTTGATTCAGCTGTGCTTCCTAGATATGCTTTGTTATAAACATGTTTTGCTTATAATCACTTTTGTCTCTTTGGAGACATTGTTATCCAAGAAGACTCTCAGAAATGAATTACTTACACATCACATCTTCCATTTCACAGATGTGTTTTCAGGAGCCTAGAGAGGATTGGACACATGGTTAGGACCAGCAAAGCACAATAGAGTATGGACTGGCATTCTTTTTTGCAAGGGCTTCTGATCAAAGGCTTTGGGAGTACCCAAATGTTTTTTTTTTTTTTTTATTTGATTGTAAACTACTCCTCAGGAAGGAGTTTAAACCATTATTCTTTTGTTCTGCCTATTTCCACAGCTGTGGGTGAACCAGGAAGATGGTGTGGAAGAAGGGCCAAGTGATGTTCAGAACGGGCATCTGGACCCCAACTCAGACTGCCTGTGCCTGGGTCGACCACTCCAGAACCGGGACCAAATGCGGGCCAATGTCATCAATGAAATCATGAGCACTGAACGTCACTACATCAAGCACCTCAAGGACATTTGTGAGGTAGACATCACGTGGGAGTATACAGAGTAGGATGAAGGGCACTTGCAAGAAAAGCTAATAGCTATGATAGGCCTGCCTTTGAGAGTCCCAAAATGTTGAAAAGAGAAGCTGAACAATCTTCAAGATTCTATTCATCAGAGTGAAACCATTTCCTTGGGGCTCTCAATTTCTACACCTACTATTGATGAAAATCAATAGTGAAAGCTTTCTTTTGAGACACCCATCCTAGCATTCAATTTGGGTATTCAAATTGTAGCTACTTAAATGTTGTGTTTTGGTAATAATGTAGCTGTCGTACTTATTTATTTATAATGTATTTGATTCAAGATCTCGCTGTGCAACTTGGACTTGTGTTGATCCTCCTGTTTTCAGCTTCCCTAATCAATTTTTTTCAGCTTTTCTGTAACTTTCTGATTCATTTAATATTAACTTGCTACCCTTCTTTTTTTTCTCTCTTTTCTTTTTTCACTCTTTTCCCCACTTTTCCTCTCTTCTCTCTTTTTTCTGTCTCCATTCTCTCTCTCTGCATATTTTTCCTTTTTCTTCCTTAAATCTCTACCTTTTTCCTTTAAGTAAAGGAGCCTCTCAGAAATGACTTAGTCACAACTCACATCTTCCATTTCAGAGATAGGTCACCAGAGACCAAGGGAGAATTATACCCATGCTCAGGGCCAGCAAGCCATATTAGAACAAAGTATGCCATTCCATTTGCAAGGGTTTTTGACTTAAGGCTTGTCTTTTCTGATCTAGGTACTCATGTCAGAGTCTAACATCATTCATTGAAGAAAAACACATATTCTTGAAAGCCTTGAATGTATATCAGATTTCTGAACCCTCATCGTCACACAAGTTGCAAATTGTGAAGTTTGGGATAAGGTATAAGCATCTATAGGTTTAAAGAGCATCTCTGGTGATATTGATACTTCTAGTTCTTTTCGCTTACTTGGAAAACACTTGCCAGTTTGTGGGCACAAATTCATACGGAATCTACAAATTAAGGCTAGATCAACAAGCTTCAGGTCTTTCCATGTATCACTTTGATCCCTAGGAACTGTTTCTCTACATTTCCTAACCCCATCTGGAGAAGAGGAGAACCTTTTACCTCATATTCTCTTGAGCACAGTGAACTTAAATTAGCATTTTTAAAGGGCATTTTACTAAACAGAGGAAATCAGTAGAAAATTGAGTGAAAGATTAGACACAAACAGACATAAATATGTTCAACACGATAATAGCTTTCCACTCCACTCAAAAAAATTTCTTTGAATCTTTTAATCTTCTTCCTTTCAGAGAATAGGTCATGTCATACTTTTTGCCTCGTAGCCTGGGGTGACCTTTGATGTCAGCAGTAAGGTCTAATATTTTTCAATGTTCTTATTTTTCTAGAGCAGTGCTGCTTGTTAGAACTTTATGCACTGATGACACTGCTCTGTTTCCCTCCCTTGAGCCAGATCATTTTACTACGCTATGAAAAACTTAGTGGCTCACCATTTCTCCTCCAAATAAACGCTAAAATTCTTAATACTTGCAAAATGCTATATAGTCAACCCCTTTTTACCTTTTTAACTTAGTCTCCTGCTGCTTTTCCCCATGTCCACTGCCTCATTACACCAGCTTCCTTGGTTTTCCTTCAACATGCCTGACATGCTTACCCTTAAGATCTTTTGCGATATTTTTTCTCTGCCTAGAGTACTCATGCTGATATCTATATAGCTCTTTTATTCACTTCCTGCAAGTCTGACACTTAAATATTACCTTCCCCTAGAGACTTTCTTAACCATTCTATTTCAGACTGCAATCTTGCACTGCATGTCCCATTTATTCCTTTACATTTAAGGTGATGTAATCATTGCCTATTACATTTATGACTATCTGACATATTTTATTTACATATTTTATTGAATGTCAATCTCTCCTACTAGATTATAAATTATGAGGATTAGGAGTTTGCATATTGTGATTTACTGATATATTACTCCTATCACAGTACCTGAAACATAGTATATGCTCCGTAAGTACTGCTTAAAATGAGAATTATATTGCTGACATGTGTACCACATTGTTCTTTCTATTTCCTAGAAAGTAAAATTATTTTTATACAGTTTCCAGACACTAGCCCAGTGAAAGTTCTTTAGTCCTCTTAGAAGGATTGTCTGTACCCAAAACCCAAACCTCTTAATTTCTTCTTTCAGGGACAGCATGATGGAAATATCCATGTTTCTTGAAGGAATGGAGCTATGACCTATGTCATAGTCACTTGCTTTGTCATTGAAACTCAGTATTAGACAGCCACAAGTTAAAGAAGAAAAGGTATATTTTACTCAGACTTTAGAGAGGTTTCAGTCTATAATCAGGTGGCTTTTCCAAGGAAGGACAACATAGCAGAAGGGTATAACAGAGGAATAGCTACTCAAGTCATGGCCTTCAGAAAGCAGAGTAAAAGAAAGAGCCAGGAAGGGAAATATAACCTTCTGGATCATTCCTAAAGTGCCCCTCCTCTCTGACCAGGCCTCAACTTCTAATAGTTGCAGTGAAATGTAAACTCCAATTGTTACTTAGATAAGGTTCTAAACAAATAAAGAATTTAAAAAACCAGGCCTCAAAAATTAAGACCCAATAAAAAATGGTCACCTGAGGTAAATGCCTACTTCTCAGATGAAAGAAATACAAGTGGCAAATGAACGCATAAAAAAAATGACCAGCATCATTACTCATTTGAGAATTGAAATTAAAAGAACACTGACAGTCCATCTTACCCCAGAAAGAATGGCTATCATCAAGAAATCAAACAATAACAGATGCTGGTAGGGCTCTGGTGAAAAAGGAGTACTCCTCCTTTTTATAATTTGATAGGGTTAAACATTATTACTTAAAATCTTCTTATTCCAAGACCTAACTTTATAATATTTTTATATTTCCTTAAAAATCTGTAAAAAAACCCTAGTAGTCCCTTATATATTAAAAAGTTTTGGTGCATTTTATCTCATAGTTAATCTGTGGATGTTATATTTTAATAAAAATATAGCTGAATAACAGTTTAAGCAGCTTTGAACAGTAAATTATCTTAGTACTAGAGAAAGTAAAAAAAACAAAGATGTTACCTTTTAATATAACACGTTAAGACTTCATATGACTCAGAATGACAAATTATCTTATAAAATCTAGAAACTGACACAACAGTAATTTAATCCTGTTAATTTTAGTATCCCAAAATTCTTTATAAGTAATGTTTAAGGCACATTTATCAGATGAATATACTAACTTAAACCACAGAATTCAGAATAAATCTAATAATCATTTAACATGTTACCAAACATTTCAGTTTTTTTATGTGCCCTCATTACCTTTTTATGGGTAGTCAGGAAAGCTATATATATTTTGGTATCCTGAGGTAGGAGTCAGTCTTTCGTGTTTGCTAGGACCCAGTATGTTGTGTGCAACCCAAGAGCCATTTTTTCCACAATACTTGACCTTGTAATTTGACTTTCTATTATACCAACTTGTGTTTGGACTCCAAACTGAACTGTTTGGTAATTTAGACCACCCTATTAAAAAATCTTAAGTTTGTGGGAGTGTTTGCCCTTGGCATTGGCATTTTGTTTTATTTTATTTTTTTTCCTGTATTTGCTGAGTATGGTCTTGGAGTTTAGACTGTTGTTGCTGCCATGGAAGGTGGTGTCACCCTACGTCCACTCAGATTTTATACAGATCTCATTTAACTATTTAGTAACAAATAATGTTTCCCCCTAACCTTGGGGGTTGGGAAACCAACCAAGAGAATAACTAGAGAAATGAGCCTTCTTTGATAAAACTGAAGTGGTTCAGACAGCTGCTTTTATAACCAGAGAGGGAGTGTTTTCCAGAAGCTTCCCATGTTCAAGGTTGATTATTATAATCACAGATTAGCAGACAGACAAATAGATATGATATACATAACACAATTATCTCACTAGTGGTTACCATAGTATTTTATAGTTGAATCATATTAGGGATCTCCTATAATATTTTTGTTATTATAACATTATGGAGTTACACCAATAAAATAAGACATACAATGCATTTGCATATCAAGGACAGAAATTGAAAGGGAGTTATCTGTAGAGAGGCTGGAGGCTGAATTGGGGCCTGAGGGTGGCCCAACCTAGGCATTTTAACTTGGGAGAGTTCAGAAGGGAGAAAGGAAATAAATGTGTAGATAATATCCTCTGCTCTTGACACCTCCTAGAGGAGGTGAGCTAGATGGAGTTAAGAGCATAGAGCTGATAGTGAGCTACGAAAAAGGGTGGAGAGAAAGGCTAATTAATCAGAATTCTTTGGTGGTGTAGATGAAAAAGAAGGGAGTCAGTTTTAAGGAGCATGTAACAGTGGGGTACAAGGTCAGCATTATTGAATTCAGGTTCAACAACAAGACCAGAGCCAAGTCTAGGTTAATCATGAAGAAGGATTTGGAAAGTAGTACAAGACTGATGGAATGTTAACTGAAAAGGTAAAAGAAAACTTGCACATAAGTAACTTTGGATTACTTGACATTGCAGTGGGTACATTTGTTTAAGTCTTTAAGAATTTGGAAGTTGAAAGTATTATGTTTAGGTTGGTGATTATCTGTCAGTCTGTGTTAGAGAAGAAAAAAATGTTTTAATCTCTCCCTCTCCTAGATAGAGGGTTTTTAGGTTTTTAAGCAGACAGAACAAAAATCAGTTATTAGGTGGCCTGCAGGCCAAATGGAACTAGCCATAGTGGAGTGAGTGGGGTCTCTAGGTAAATGAAAGAGAAAACAGAGAGATGGGCATCCCCTATCTCTGAGTATGTTCATGGTAAAGGCTGCTACCGGGGATAAAATGAAGTTATCTGGCTTTCAAACTAGAAGCCAAGCTGCTGGAGGGGAGTGATTTAAAGTAACAGGGAAATCTTAGTATAAATAACAGCCTGACTGCTCAATCAAATGAACATAAACAAAACTTTTACTGATGATTATTAGAAACGTATTTTTGGTCCTATTTTGCAACCACAGACATCAAAGGTGGTAAAGAAAACTGTATCTAGTTGGGCCAGGGACAGTTTTCAGCACTAGGTTGTATCACTTTTAACATGTTAGTGATGGGGCTATAATTAGTGTCTCACTTCCAGGTAGCTCTGACTTGAATCTGATTATTTCCACCAGCTTAAACCACTTGTTGCACATGCACGACCATCCCATAGCGCAGCTTGTATCACTTTTCTGGGAGTTTTTACTTACAAAAAGTCTTTACTTACAAATGATTTGTAAGTAATAAATGTCATTGATTTAGCAAGCCAGATGTTATCATATTACAGTTCTTTAAAGGAATACCAGGCAGGGAAGATGACTCAGTGGAATAAGTGCTTCCCTGGCAAGTGCAAGGGTCTGTGTTCAGTCCCCAGTTATGCCTATATATATAAAACATCCTGCTTCTGTGTTACATTTTGCCACCGTTAACATGGTGAGAGCTAATCATTTCTCATTTATTCACAAATATATACTAAGAAGTACATATATATATATATATATATATATATATATATATATATATATATATATATATATATATATATGGTACATACAGCTGTGAATATGACAGTTACAGTTATTATACCCTAGTTTTAAATAAAATGATCCACAGGACTGGGACTATAGCTCAGAGGCATAGTGCCTGCCTGGTGAGCTTGAGGTTATGACTTTTAAGTCCTAGTAACAAAAAGAAAAAAAATCCAATAAATGGAATCATCCACTATATGTATGAGAGATCTCCTACCAGACTAAGCTTATAGGCAGAAAGAATACATGAACTCCCCAGAAACTCAGACCTGAAAGGGGCCAAGGATAGTTTTACTGATGTTTCCATTTTAAAGATGGACACACTGAGTGAGTGCCTATCTTTAAAGAATAGTGAGTGACTTGTGAGTGCCTATCTTTAAAGAATATCCTAACTCATATGATCCAGAGATTCTTTGGTCTATTCTGTTTTCCAGTAGTTCAGAAGATCTTCTCTGCTAATTTTGTCTATAGATTATAGCCAATACCAAGATACTTCTTCTACATCACTACACTAGATCTAGATTTGTAGATCAACCTTTATGAATTTAAGGACAAAGCAAAATGGATGAGCAATCTTCCTTGACTGTTACCATAGCAGCACTAGGGATGACTCATGCCAATTGTGACTAATTTGTTAACATTCAGAAATTCTTAACTATTCTGTATCCTTCCTTCTCTCCCATGCACACTGGGAGGTAGTGGTGAGATGCTGGAAATATTGCCTTATTGAATCAAGTCACAGCACCCCTTTGTGTCTTACAGTTTCAGACTAAGATCTGAGGTTTTTAAAGCACGTCTGACAATAAGATCCATAGATTGCTTCCATTACCTTTCTGTTCTTTGACAGGTCTTCAAGAGGCCTCCTGAGAGTTTTTTTTTTTTTTTTTTTTATAAAGAGAATACAAAATAGTATTAACATAGAAAAATTTCAAGTGATAGAGAATGTCACTTAACAAAATAATATGAATTTCACAGTATTTGTTGTAATGCATAGTGCTGTCATCCAACCATTTATTCATATTACCAGGATTATACATGCAAATTAGAAAAAGAAAGAGAAAGATAGATATATCAGAAATTAAGAAGAGAAAAAGGAAGAACAATTCAAAAAAGGAGACAAAAATTAAGCATTATCTGCTCCTTTCCATAGACTAGCAGAAATCTGCTTGCACATAGAGATATGTCTCTCTCTCATTCCTTCTTCTTCTCCTCAACTAGTAGTGCCTTCCTGTTGAATGAGTTCATTCATTTTTCCCAGTATCTATTGTACCATTCAGGTTCCATTTTCTCTTTCAACTTTTCACATTAAGGAGACAGTACAATGTTTGCACATGCAGGTCTGATTTATTCCACTTAACAGCATTGTCTCAGTTACTCTTCTCTCGTTGGGACAAATACATGACACCCAAAATGAAGTAAGGAGAGGTTTATCTAGCTGGCTCCAAGGCATAGTGCATATGGCAGAGAGCATCCATTCATGGCAGTAGCAAAGAGAAAGAGCAAATTATGTGAATAGCAGCAATAGTGGCATTCAGGCTATCCACCCCAGACTGGGTATAGCACTCACAGCCATAATCCCAGCAGAACTCAGAACCATAATCCCAGTGATTCATGAGTCAATGACAAACTCGACGTCTGTCCCATGACTGCATGAGGCTTTTGAGGGACAACCAGACACAAACGATAATGTGTATGTTCTTTAGTTGCATCCATCTACCAACAAATGTCTCATACTTATCCTGTGTTAATAGCAAGCAGTAATCCATTGTGTAAAAATACCACACTTTCTTTATCCATCTCTCAAATGCTTCCAGCATTTGCCTACCACAAGTCGTGCTGTTATAAACATAGTTGCACATACATCACCATAGTATGAAGTTTTCAGTTCTTCTGGAGAAATACCCAGGAGGGGAATAGCTGGCTTGAATGGCATCTCCAATGTTCACTTTTTGAGGAATCTCCACACTGATTACCATAGTGCTTGTAGAAGTCTGCATTCCCACCAACAGTGGAGAATGGTTCCTTTTTTCTCCTCAGCTCCTCCAGCATTTGTTATTAGATTATTGACTTCATGATGTTAGCCATTATTTCTGGGAGGAGATAGAGTCTCAGTGTTGTTTTAATTTGTATTTCTTGAACGACCAATGTTGTTAAACTTTTTTATGTATTTATTTTCCATTTGTATTTCTTCAGCTGAAAAGTGTATATTCATCTCAGATGCCCAATTTTGGATTGGGTCTTTGATTTTAGGAGGTCTGATTTTTTTAAAGATTCATTATATGTTCTACATAAAAGGCCTTTGTTGGTGACAAAGTCAGTTATAATTATTTTCCAGTTTGTTGTTTTACTATTTACTCTGTTGGAGATTTCCTTTGAAGTATAGAAACTTTAAAAAGGTATTGATTCTTTGAAGTATTTCCTGTGCAGATTGCTTTTTATTCATGAACTCTTTATGTCTTTAAGTTTTCTATCTACATTTTCTTCTAGAAGATTTAGTGTTTCTGTTTTAAAATTTAAGCCTTGATCTATTTTGGCTGCAGTTTAGTGAATGGCTATAGACATAAGTCTAACTCTAACCTTTGGCACGTGGTTAGCCAGGTTTTTGAGCACCATTTATTTAAAAGGCTGTATTTCTTCCAGTGAACATGTTAGGCCCCTTTATCAAGGTAAAGGTGCATTTACAGTTGTATCTGAATCTTGTAATCTGTTCCATTGATCCTTAGATCTATCTCTACTACAGTAACATGCTGTAGTGTATGATTTCAGTTCAGGGGTTCTGATACCTCATGCTTTTCCTTTGTTTTTCAGGATTGCTTTTGATATTCTGGGTCTCATCTGATTCCAAGTGAATTTGAAAAAAGTTTTCTTTAGTTCTGTGAGTTACCCTGATGGAATTTTAATCAGGATTACATTGAATCTGTATAACAATTTGGGGAATATTGCCATTTTCACAATGTTGCTTCTTTCTGTCCAGGAGCATGGAATATCTTTCCATTTTCTCAAATCCTCAGTCTCTTTCCTCAGAGTGCCATAATTTTCATTGTAAAACTTTAACTTTCTTTGTAAGATTGATTTCTAAGTATTTCATTTTTGGAGAATGTTATTGAGAAAGGTGTGGTTTCCCTAATTTCTCTCTCAGTGTGTTCATTATTTGTGTACAGAAATGCTGTTGAGTTTTTGGGTGTTAACTTTGTATTATGCTATGTTCCTCAGTTTGGTGAGTAAATCTACAAGACTCTTGGTGAAGATTTTGAGGTCCTCTCTATAGGGTATCATGCCATCTGCAAAGAATGATAGTTTTACTTTTTTCCAATCCTTATCCCTTTTATTTCTTTCTATTGTCTAATTGCTCTGGCTAATGTTTCCAGAACTATATTGAATAGGGGTGGAGACAGTGGACAAACTTGTCTTGTTCCTGACCCTAAAATGAAGGCCTTCAGTTTTTGCCTGATTAGTATGATACTGGCTGTCAGTGTGTCATAGATAGACTTTTATCAGGTTGAGATATAGACCTATCTATTCTGTTTATCTGTAGGACTTTTATCATGAATGAGTGTTGAATTTTGTAAAAAGATTTTTCTACATCTATTGAGATGATCATGTCTTTATTCGCATTTCTATTGATGTGGTGTATTACACTTATGAATTTGTGTATGAAACATCCCATTATTTCTGAGACAAATCCTACTTGCTCATGATATATAATCTTCCTGGTGGTTTGCTGCATTTTGTTTGCTAGTATTTTATTGAGGATTTTTGCATGCATATTCATTAGATAGATTGGCCTGCAGTTTTCTTTTTTAGTTGGATCTGTCTCTGGTTTTGGAATCAGAGTGATGCTTGCATCCAGAAATGAGTTGCATGGAAGTGCTTCCCTTTTAGTTTCATTCATTGAAATGTTTGAGAAGGGTTAGCATTAAATCTTCTCTAAATTTCTTGTAGAATTCTGCTCTTAATCTATCAAGGCCTGGGCTTTTCTTCATTGGTAGGTTTTTATGCATTTTAATTTTGTTTTCAGTTATTGTGTTATTTTCAGACTTTGTATATCTTCTTGATTCAGCTTTGGCATTTCATATGTATGTAGGAAACTGTTCATTTCCTGCTTGCTTTCCATCCTGTGAGAGTAAAGATTTTGAAAGTAGATATTGATGATCTTTTGAATGTCTCTAGAGTCTGTAGTGATTTCATATATTTATATCTTATTGCATGATTTTTTGTTGTTGCTATTGATTGTTTTCTTTTCTTGATTAGGCTGGGTAGGGGTTTATTGATTTTATTTATTTATGTTTCTTTTTTGGTGAAACTAGGGATTGAACTCAGGCCCTGCACTTGCCAGGGAAGCACTTATTCCACTGAGCCATCTCCCTGGCTTGATTTTATGTATTCTTTGAAAGAACCAACGCTTTGATTACTTTATTCTTTGCATTGTTTTCTTCATCTCCATTGCATTAATTTCTGCTCCAGTCTTTTAAATTTCCTGCCTCTTCTGTTGGATTTGACTTGCTCTTCTTTTTCTAGAAGTTTGTTTTGCAGCATAATACCATTTACTGTGGCTTGTTCTGTTTTCCCAATGTGCAAATTTACCACCATAAATTTTCCTCTTAAGACAGTGTTCATTGTATCTCATATATTTCAGTAAGTTGTATCTGCATTTTTGTTTGATTGTAAATATTTTTTAATTTCTTCTTTCATTTCATCTGTGATCCATTTGTTTAGGAGTTTGTTATTTAATCTCCATGTGTTTATGTTGTTTTTATAGTTTCTTTCATCAGGCTTCCCTTTCTCATCACCATGGCCGCCCCATATAAGCTGGTGCTTATCCTGCATGGCAAGAATGCTTGGAACCTGGAGAACTGTTTAAGCAGCTTGTATGATACTGACTTGAGCCCAGTGGGCCACAAAGAGGTGAAGCATGTTGGGCAGGGGCTTTGAGATGCTGGCTACAAATTAAAAAAAAATATTTTATCAATAATTTCCAGTTTGGGGGGTGTTTTTGTATGTATTTAAGACAGGATCTATGGGGTCTCACTATGTAGATTCACACTTGTAGTGATCCTCCTGTTTTTCAGCCTCCAGGTACTAGAATTATAGGTGCACCCCACCAGACCCAGTCTCAATACCTCTCTTGGGGTGGGGCCAGCATGGCATGCCAGGGATCGAACCCCAGCTGCTGCATTCTGCTTAAGCAGGGGCTTTAGTTCATTGAGCTATCTGGCCAGCCCCAATAATTTACCATTTTATTGCTGTGGTCAGATAATGTGCATGGCATAATTTCGGTTGCTTTGTATTTACTCAAGAATACTCTCTGAAGCCGGGCGTGGTGGCGCATGCCTATAATCCCAGCACTCGGGAGGCTGAGGCAGGAGGATTGTTGTGAGTTCAAGACCAGCCTGAGCTACAAAGTGAGCTTAAGGCCAGCCTGAGCTGCATAGCAAGACCCTGTCTCAAAAAGACAAAAAAAAAAAAAAAATACTCTCTGTGTTAATATATGGTCAATTTGTAGAACATTGCCACATGCAGCTGAGAAGGATGTTATTCTTTTGGTGCTGGATGAAATAGTGCATGAAGATCTAGCAAGTCAATTTCTTCACAAGTTTGTTTCAATTCTCTTATTTTCTTGCTGATTTTTTGCCTCATTTTTCTACTTCTTTGTAACACTAGTGTGTTAAATACCCCTTTACAATTGTATTATTACTCAGTTGATTTTTTCATGTCTGTTTAAATTTGTGTTATGTAGATGGATGCCTCTTACAAGGGCTGCATATGTATTTATAATTATTATCTCTTCTTGCAGTTTTCTCATAACAAGTATGTAGTTACCTTCTTTATCCCATTGAATGATTTTTTGTTTGAAGTTATTAACAACCAGGATAGCTACCCCTGCTTTTTTCTGATTTCCTGTGGCATAGAGGATTGTTTTCCATCCTTTGATTTTTAGTTTGTGAATTTCCTTTTGAGATAAAGGTATTCCTTATATGCAGCACATTGTTGGATTTTGAATCTGAATCCACTCTGCTAGTCTGTTTCTTTTAATTGGTGAATTGAGGCTTTCACTTTGATTGTTATAACTGATACATATTCGCTTCTCTTTGTTATGTTATTTTCCTGCTGTATGTTCTGTGCTTTATTCCTTTTTAATTATTAGCTCTCTTTGGTAAACACTTTCTTTTGTTGTTGAAGCTGTGCTCACTTCTGTCTATTTAAAATATCTTTACTTACTCTTTTTAAGAATTTTGGTTCTTCTTTGTCATGGAAAGATCTTATCTCAGCATTGAATTTGATGGCTTTGCAAGGTGTATTAATTTGTGTTGGAAAAAAATTTCTTTTCGGACCTGAAATACCTTACTCCAAGCTTTTCGTGACTTACAGTTTGTATGGAGAAATGTATCATGCTCCTGATAAGCTTTCTGCTATAGGTGATCTTTTCCCTCTATTTAGCAGCTTTTAAAATTCCATTCTTTTGCTGAATTTCTAAGATCTTGATTATTATGTGTCTAGGCATAGATTTGTTTTTAGTATGATTGTTTGGAGTTCTGTATGCCTCCCTTTACTGTATATCAGGTTCTTTTGTTGTGTTTGGAAAATTTTGGGCTAGTACTTCTACAAATAGTCTTTTTATGTCATTTGTGCTGATTCCTGCTCTTTCGTTGACACCTATTATTCTTATATTATTTTTCTTTGTGTCATCTTGTAGCTGCTGAATTGTTATTTCCTGGTTCCATGTTAGTTTTAAGAGATTTTTTCCTTTCTTGCTCATTAGCTGCACCACTATCTTTCAGGTGTGAAAGTCCATCTTCAGTTGGATTCAAGTGGTTTTACAAGCTTTCAATGGAGCTCTTAATTTCCCAGATAGCTGTTTGAATGTGTTATATACATTATCATCCTTCCCTGTCTTGTTCATATAGGCTTTCCATCATTTTTATTTTTTCTTCTGTTTGAATCTGTGTTTTCTTTAGCTGTGTTGTCCAACTGTCTCATGATTGCTATCATTTGTTTTCTGAATTGAGAGATTATTTCTTTTCTTATTTCTTCTATAGCCTGATGGATTTGTTTCTTTACTTCAGTTTCTATCATTTCCAAAATTTCAATCATATGACTTCTAAATTCCTTTATGCCTTTTTCTCCTTGATTTGTTGCGGGTGTGCTGGAGGATTGACATTGCCTTTTGCTTCTGCAGTTGGGCACTTTTGACACTCCCAGTGATGACCCAGACTTAGTGGTGGGAGAGTGATGAGGCTTGTGTTAGCAAGGTTTATGGTACAGTGGGGAACAGGGTAGGACTCACCAAGGTTCTTACTACTAGTGCAGGTAAGTGGCTATTACTCAATAAAGCTTCAGTGTAGGTGGTGCGTGTTGGCTGGATTAACCAGGATCCCATGAGTTGCCCAGAATCGTGCCACGTTCTGAAAAGGTTGAACCAGTGCCAGTACAGGCTGCACACCTGCCCCGATAGGCCAAGTGATGCAGCTCACCAGAGGTCTGCATGCCATCAAGAGTCCTCCTCATTTCTTAAAATGATTGACCAGCTGCCAGGAAACCTCCACACCTGCACATGCTGGGTGCACAAATCACAGCTCTCCAGAGTCTGGCAGATCACTCAGGATCCTCCTAAATTCTTAAAAGGTTGGACCAGCACCAGCAAAAAACTCCACTCTAAGCCTGCATGCTTTGTTCTGAAGTCAGAGTTTACCAGAATCCTGCAGGCACCCTAGAGTCCTCCACAGTTCTTAAACGGTGCAGGCCTCTTGAGTCTTTTACATGATCCTTCATGGTGTTGTTTTTCAGGACCCTCTATACTTATCGGCTTAACTCCCTCTGGCAGTGAAGTGTTTTCTTGATCTTCATGTTATTATCCTGAATAGTGTACCTGCCTTCCAATTATTTTTCACTGTTGCCTTTTAATCTACTGTCTTCCCTAATTGAAAATAACATTAGGTTTTTGAGTAGTCACACTTTATGGCAATCTCATCCTGAACTTACATACTTTCAAAAGTAAGTGAAAAAGGAGATTTAATTGGTTCCTAAGCCAAACCTGTGTTGATATTTGCTATGGAATATTAGATAAGCATTTGTTCAGGCAAAAAAGAGGTGGGATAAAAAACAAAAGCAGGACTCCAGGAAACAATTTATCTCTGTTGGTCAATCTTTTCCCCCAAGCTTACACATTTGTATTGTGTAGGGATTGATGTTGAAATTCTGGGAGTCTCTGATTATTTCTATATTTTTTTT
The DNA here is from genome assembly GCA_004027165.1 of Ctenomys sociabilis. Classification (NCBI taxonomy): domain Eukaryota; kingdom Metazoa; phylum Chordata; class Mammalia; order Rodentia; family Ctenomyidae; genus Ctenomys; species Ctenomys sociabilis. The sequence goes on from PVKA01008349.1 coordinate 65,252, forward strand.
GTATCCTATCTCTTATTTCCTGGATGAAGCCAGGTGCTAAAAATTATTTGTAATGCTTTCATCAAGTTATCATCCTAAATGATAGGGTTGAAGATTTTGAGCAGACATTGGATTATCCCTTTTTACTAAAAGAAGCCTTCTTATAGCTATTTTATTTTTTTATATTCTCTGACCAAGGGCTTTTCTTACTTTTACCCATGAAGATAATTTTAAAAAAGAAAATTTAAAATATGAGAACAAAATCAATCAAAATCCACCAAATATAATAGGTTTGTGATTTTTCCATTATTATAATTCTTTCAAATCTGGTCAAAAGTGTGTGTGTGTGTCTGTGTGTGTGTCTGTGTGTGTATGTGTGTGTATGTGCATGTTTAAAGAGTTGTAATAGTAATAAAATATTCATGTTCCAATTTTTAATATTCTATCATAAACATCCGTCCATGTTTCTGCACACATCATAACCATTTTAATAACTATGCAACATTCCATGAATCTAAATATTCTAGAATATTTTATTATCTAATGTTAGGTTTACAGAACATTTATTGATGAAACACTCAAGGGCAGTGGTGGTTTACCTATGGGACACGTAGTGCAGTGGGTATGCAGAGCCCTCTCTGTCTGCACATAAGCCAAGTCATCCTGGAATCTAAGCATCAAATATTCAAATTTAACTGCAGCTTAGGAACTTTACAATAAAGAAGTGGGTTTCGTATTGCATTTTGGGCACTCAGTCTCTAGAAGGTTCACTCTTGTAAGGTCTCATACTTTGGGCGGTCACAGTCTTCCTAATATATAGTTTTAACTCAATCTGTATAATTTAGTAGAAAGAAAAAAGTGCTTTTGATAATGAAATGAATGGGTTAGTTATGAAATTAGCACCTGTATTGATGTCTCTAGAGGCCAGTTTCTTCTTTTAAATTTTTATTATATCCCATACTGATGATGTTGAACTGTAGTATCCTTGCTGCATTTCACTAAATCTTTCAAATGGATGAAGTGGAAAAACTATTAAGTCCCACCTGAGCTGTCTTCTCAGAGAATGAACAAGCTGTCCAGGCTGGGATTTTCTCTTTCTCAGTTTGATTACTCACTATCAACTGCACGGACCCAGAAGTAGCATGTTAAGTGTAACGTTATTTGCATTTTTTCCTCCTGGTTGTACTCCTGGGCCTATCTTAGAGAGAAAAAGTAACAGAATGGATGGGGAAGCCTTTCCCACCCTGCTGAATTTTGTGAAGATATGTTCAGTGCTCTCCTTGCAAGATTGTAGATAAGCTATTTCCAAAGGGAGAAAGAGACACAGGCAGATACACAGGAACATATTAAGTCAGATTAAACTTTAATTAACATGGAGATAAGGAAGGAACCAACAGTTGTTTATTGCCTGTCTATTCATGAAGGAAGGCTTTCTAGGGAAACTGAATTTTAGGTGATACTTTAGGAAAGGGAAAGAAGTCAAAAGATCATTATAAAAATTAGAGGGCATCTTTCTATTCAAGAATTTGATATGAAAAAATACAAAGATCTTGAACATGTTAATGAGGGCAATAGCCATTACTTAAATTTGCAAACTGTTGAAGGTCACCTACTTAGTAATGGTTGAATTCAGAAGTAAGAAAAGTTATGGAATTGACACTTTGGTCAAGGTTAGTGAAGAAAATTAAAGCCAGGGATGAAAATATTCCTGATATATGTCTCAACAACCTCATTACATATAAAGATAAAGATGTCAGGCCCCCCAAAATTCAGAGACTCAATCCAAAAATGCGTGTCTGAGGTAAATATACACTTCACAGAGGGAGAACTACAGATAGCAAATAAATCCATGAAAAAATATTCCACAGCACTGGTCATTCAAGAAATGCAAATTTAAAAAACACCGAGAAGGTCCAGCCAGATAGCTTAGCACTCTCAAGTGCCCACTTAGGCAGAGTGCTGTGGCTGGGGTTTGATGCCTGGTGTATGTGCCAGCCCCACTGAGACTGAGATTGAGACTGGGCATGATGGTGCGAGCTTGTAATCCCAGCACTTGGGAGGATGAAAACAGGAGAATCACTGTGAGTCTGATCTACATAGTGAGACCCTGTAGACCCTATACTAGATATGTTAAAAAATTCATAAAACAACACTGAGATTCCATCTCACCGAAGGAAGAATGGTTAACTTTAAGAAGTCAACCAAAACCAAATTTTGAAGGGGCTGTGTTGAGAAAGGGACCCTTTTCTACTGTTGGTCTGAGTGTATACTGGTACAACCACTATAGAAATCAATGTGAAGATTCCTCAGAAAACTAGAATTGAAGGTCCCATTCAACTCCTCTGTTTCCCTGCTGGATATTTTCCCTAAAGAACTGAAAACATCATACCACAGTGATATATTTGCACCCATGGTTATAGCAGTGCAATTTTTGTCATAGCTATATGCTGGAAACAACCCGGATGCCCATCAACTGAGGAATGGATAAAGAAAATGTAGTATTTTTACACAATAGAGTAGCATTCAGCTATGAAAATGATTCACTTGAGGCTTTTAGAGGTAAATGGTTGCAACTAGAGACCATTCTCGTAAATGAAATAAATCAGACCCACATATGCAAACATTGTATTGATTTGCTACTGTAAGAACCTGAAAGAAATAAAATCTGAAAGATACAATAGATACTATGAAAGGGAAAGAATCTTTTTAAAAAGGAAGAAAAAAATGGGATTAGGGAAAGCCCCGGATAGGGAAGGAAGAGGGAGAAAGATATTTATGTACATATGCAGGATGGCTTGGATAATTGTACTATACACTTCTGTAGATCTGTACTGTACACTTCTGTAGGTCTATGGATGGGATCAGTCATTGCTTAATTTTTTCTTTTTTTGTGTCTTCTCTTGTGTTTTTTAAAATTTCTTATGACTTTTTTCTTTTTCCAATTTTGCATGCTTATATCTGATAATCTGTAAAACTAATTTGAAGGGACTGGGGAGATCACTCAGTAGAATAAGCACTTCCCTGGCAAATGCAAGGGTCTGAGTTCAATTCCTGGTCCTGCAAAAAACGTAATTTGAAAACAACATAGCAAACATTGTTGAATTCCCATTGCTTTTTTGGTGAAGTTTTGTATCATTACTCATGTTTTTTTTTTTTTTTTTATTTTGTATTTCCTTTAGATAATAATTTAAAAAATTTACAAAATAAAAAGTAGAACAGAAAAAGTAACCTCATTGTCTGCTATGTGAAGGGAGAAAAAGTGAGGTTACAGACAGGGCCCATTGTGGTAAACCAGCTGCATAGGAGTCTTGAATGCTAAAGAAGCATATTAGGAACATTGCACCAAACTTTTATATGAAAACAAGTGACCGGATTCTCAGTAAAAAAATTTTTATGTAGCAGTGATTTCAAATGAGGACAGTAATCAACAGTTAAAAAATCTATACCAGTGAGTACAAAACAAAAGCCTGGTTTAGTTATGGATTTTTCCCCTAGACTTACAATGTGCCTTGTGTCTATGTATATTACCTGAGTTCTACCTTTCCAGACCAAGAATTTCTTTGATTATCTTTCTTCTGTTATGTGTGATTAGATGTATTAATGTAACCCTTTATTCACAAATGTGTCATACAAACACTTTTAGTTATAACATATTGAGTTATTCATGGGATTGCTGACTGAGCTTATCCAAGTGGTCTTTTCTGACAACTTACTTTAGGTAGCTGAGATATTGAAAGTTTTTCTATCCTGATCACTACTACCAGATTACTGTCAATATTATTAAGATGTTGGGAGTTATTTTATAAGGTCAGAACTTCCAAGATGTGAATAGATGCAGCCAATTAAACTAATATATATTATAATAAAAATGTTTGTGCCCAAACTACTTCTGTGAAGGATTCCTTTGGTTTTTGAGGGTCATGGTTATAATCATAAGGAATAATGGGAAAAGACCTACATTATGGTATCTGTGTGTGTGTTTGTGTGTGTGTATTGTACTGAGGATTGAAATTAGTACTTTTTCATTGATCTACATTCAACTATTTTTTAATTTTGAGTCAGAATCTTTTAAGTTGTCCATGCTAGGCTTCAACTTGTGGTCTTTCTGTCTCAGCCTCCTAGAGTGTTGGAAATAGTGACATGTGCTATTGTGTTCATCTTTGTGGAGTTTTTATACTCTGAAGAACTGTGCTGGAGATCCAGCCTTCCTAAACATCTCCTAGTACAGTGAATTTCTTAACAACTTAGTTTGCTCACATGACAAGCGAAAATGCTTATTTGCTATATACTTCATGGAATTGAAATGAACTTCCCAAATGTTTAGGTAGCAGTTTAGCTGCTTGGGACTTGGAGTTATCTTCATCCGAGACTTTTCCTTTTTTTGCAGGGGTACCTGAAGCAGTGCCGGAAGAGAAGGGACATGTTCAGTGATGAGCAACTGAAGGTAATCTTCGGAAACATTGAAGATATCTACAGGTTTCAGATGGGCTTCGTGAGAGACCTGGAGAAACAGTACAACAATGATGATCCCCACCTCAGCGAGATAGGACCTTGCTTCCTAGAACATGTAAGCGCCTTACCTCTTTTTTGAGAGATACTAGGAAGAAACAAAAGGAATATGTAGGTATGGGTGGTATGAATCAGTAGGCTTGTAGCCTGGATGGAATGTAAAGAGAAAGGTAGAAGACATGCTGCTGCTTCTGTTGTGCAGCTACTGCTTTTGCTGCTGCTTCACTGCTTGCTGCTTTCTGTCTGCTCACCTCTGAAATATGTCTCCACTGTGATGCCCTTTGGCAATGCAAACCTGCCTTGGAGCCAGTAGATTATGGTTTGAAACTTCTACACTGTGAGCTGATATAAACCTTTCTTCCTTTAACTTGTGAATGTTGGGTATTTTGTCTCAGCAACAACAAAAGTAACTAAGACAGGAGTCAAAAAAAGTAAGAAATATATATGACAATGTCTAGAGGAAACCATAGTTTCAAGAGTCCTCCAGTGAAGCCATACAAAATGTCCTTAATTTTCACAGTAATGAGTTGTGACAATGTGTAAAATGTTTGAGGCCAGGAAAATTCATTGAAAGCTCTTTGTTCAAGGTGTTTCAGGTGGTGCCTAGCATATAGCAAACTTCCAAACTCTCAATAAAAGTGGATGTTCAGAATCATTTGTACAGATGAATTAGGCAGAGCCAAGTTGTATTATTGGGAAATGGGGAAACTTTTTGAGATCCAAGTTCCAAGATGCCAAATTTTTCAAGTAGACCTTTCAGAAACTAGCATTCTTAGTTCTGCTATAAGTCTTTTGGGAGTCACACTATATGTTAACTGATTTAGCCATTCTAGAAACTACATGAGCATTATTTATAAAAATTAAGCATGTGTATGACTATGTGGTTTCATTCTTAAAATTACATCCTATAGAAATTCTTACAGAGGTCCAAAGTAAGTATGTACAAGGCTGTTGTCTACATGATAGTCTTATATGTAGTAGAGTACAGTTAGAAGACACTTAGGAATTTGTCACCAGGGAAATGGATAAGAACCACATGGGAACATTTAATTGCATAGTATTCTGTAGCAAGAAACAGCGAAGTAGATGCATATATCTTATAGCAACATGCAAATATCATACATATCAATAGATTGGAAAAGATAGCAACATAGATCTATGCATCAGCCACTGTAGAAAACAGTACCTTTAGAAAGTTTCTATCTCGTTTGTGTCAATTTTTTATCCCAATTTACAGATTGGAAAAGTAAAATATATAAAGTTGCTCTCAGTCAGCGTTGTGCTGTGCACTGTAAGGTGTGTAGCAATGATTCTGATTTCTACCTAGAGATGCCAGTAGAACAAACACCCCCAACTGTGACAACCAAATATGTCTCCAGGGATTGTTAAGTGTTCCCTGGAGAAAAAAATAAACTTTTGATCTATGGAAATGATTATATCAATTAATTTCAATCTGCTAATTTGAAATGGCAGGTGCTTAGTTTTCTGAGCTATCTCACTGGCCCCTATGAAGCTATTCTTATACTAATACCATATTGTCTTGGTTAATGTACTTCCATAGCAAATAATGAAATCGTATCTTTCACTTCTTCCAATATTATTCTGTTTTAAAAGTCATAGCTGTTTTCGGTAATTTTATTACTATATAAATTTAAAAATCAGCGTGCCAAGTTCTATCATAAAACAAGCAAAAACTCTGCTAGTGCATTGACTGAGATTACATTAAATCTGTACATAAACATCTACCTATTTATATATATCATCTTAATTTCTCCCAGGATTGTTTTCTAGCTTTCTTTGGGTATTTATCACTTTATTTTTTAAAATTATTTAAAAATATTTTATAGCACAACTCATGCCACCGTATATTGATGAATGTATATTATTATTACAGTTAAGTAAACTAATAGATCCATCGTCTCACATATTTAGCTTTTTGTGTGGTGTGGTAAGATTATCTAAAATATAATGTAATATACAATACAATATTACAATACAAAAATGTACTCCAATATACAATACAATATTAATAACTGTAGTTCCTGTAAAAGTCAGTGTATCTCTATCCAGCCTACATAGCTACATTTTGACCTACATTTTCTCCTTTCCTCCTTCCCTCAACCTTCTCACCCTGAGTAATCATTCTACTCTGCCTCCATGCTTACATTTTGCTTTTTGCAGAACTGGGGAAAGCACTTATTCTGCTGATCCATCTCCCCAACCCAACATTTTTTTCTTTAAATTCCATATTTAAATGAGATTGTGAAACATTTTCCATCTGTGCCTGGATTATTCAATTTAGTTTAATATTCTAAGTTCATTTCATACTATTGCTATATTCCACATGCATGTATTAGTCTATGTTATGTGTGTGTGTGTTTGCGTATGTGTGTGTTGATTAGGATGTATATATGTACATATACATCTATCACCTTTTTATCCATTCATCTATCAGCAGACACTTCCCTTGGCTACTGTGAATAATGGTGCCCTGAATATTGGAATACAAACAACCTTGTTATACAATGAAGTGATTCCATTTCATTTTTTTGTATACAAAAAAGAGATTGCTAAGTCATTTGGCAGTTCTATTTTTAATTTTACTAGGAACTTCCTAAAGATACTATCTTCTATAGTGGCTAATTTACAGATCTGTATTCCTACCATTAGCATACAGGAGCCATTTGTTCTATATACCCTTGACAACACATGTTTTTTTCTTTTTTAACAATAGCTATTCTAAAAGACATTACATGATATTTCATGGTCCTTTTGATTAGCATATCCCTGATGATTAGTCATATTGAGCACCTGTTAATATGATCCTCACCACTTTTATACATCTTCTCAGAAACATTTATTCAGATCTTTGTATGATGGTGAATGTGCATGGTCAGCCTCATTGCCTTGGGAGCTTCCCAGGAAATCAGTAAAGCATACTTCTTCTTGTGTTAGTGTAGGTTATAGAGGCAAAACCCTAAGGTCCCTTGCCTCTTCCTTTCTGGCATTGCTTCTGCTTTCTTTCTAGCCACCTTGAACTTAACAGTGCTCTTTCACAAAGCCTTTCTGCCATGATGTTTCTCAGCTTTGGAGACAGTTAGCTGTGTGATGAAATCTCTGAAACCATGACCATATGAACACTTCCTTAAAGTTTTGTATGTTGAATATTTTATCCCAGTAATGGGAATGTGGACAAATATGCATTGCCAATTTTGAATTAGAGTATTTGCATTATTCCTTCTTTTTTGCTATTGAATGATGTGAGTCCCTTGCAGGTTTTGTATATTAACTTCTTACCTGAGACATTGTTTAAAAATATTTTCCCCAATACTTAGACTGCATTTTCCTTTTGTTCATTTTCTTTGTTTGTTTGTATGTTTCTTATACTTTTGGAGGCATATCAAAAAGTTAAGTTAGGCTAGCCAGTTATTTCAGTGGAGGAAAGCACCTGCTTAGGCAGATCTCAGCGGCTGGGGTTTTATCCCAGGCTTTTGATGCTGGACCTGCCCCCAGAGCATGATGAGATGGTGATTGAGACTGGGCAGGAGGCACTCACCTGTAATCCCAGCATTTGGGAGGCTGAAAACAGGAGAATCACTAGGAATCCAATCTACATAGTGAGACCCTATACACTCTGTGGACCCTGTAACAAATACATAAAAGAAGTTAACAATGTTAAGGACCTTTTACTCTATATTTGCTCTAAGTATTTTGTAGAATTTTGACCTTAGATTTAGTTTTTTTTTTTTTTTT